>CAJQZP010001500.1:0-19417 GCA_907164705.1 Parnassius apollo | reverse complement strand
GTCCACTCGTAGTCGACAGGTAGACCACGGGTGGACGCCGCGTTGTCACCAGTGAACCTCGCGTCGTCAACGAGTGGACCTCGCGTGATCAATGAGTGACCCTTAAATCATACAATAAATTATATTTCCGAACTTCTTCTATAAGTTTTTCTTTGTTCATTTTAAAAACAACAATGCGTCCGACACATTCGAAAGGAAGACTCGAAATGAAGTGTTCGTGGAGAGTGCCGTATCGCACTCGCGTGAACCGCGCGTTGCCAGCTCGCGCTTCGCGCGAGTCAAGCATGCCATCAGCGAGCTATCATCGAGTGGTCCACTCGCAGTCCACGCGTGGACACCTCGCGAGCGAGGCGATCCGGTGATGGCACGGAGTTGATGTAGTGAGCGCAGGCCCATACAAGTCCATACGAAGAATACGAACCGCTCGAGGCGAGGCGGTGAGGGTCGGGTGTCGGGTTGCTCTAATGAGCTGTGACCTTTAGTCCTCACGGGTGATAACGCATCTGCATTTTGATTCGTAATCGAGTATAAATGTAGATTTCTATGTGTCACAGCAACCGCTTACAAATCAGGCTGACTGTGTGCTCGTTTGTCACCCTTACCCTAAAAAAAGTCCTCGTAAGGGAGGGAAGGTCTCCCTTGACCATGTGCTTGGTTTGGGAGTCGACCCTCTGAGAAAAGTAAACGGTGCACATTAAAAAAATTCTATGATCCCCATGACGAGCAGTATTTGGGTACGTCTCACGATAAAGTCTGGCTGCAGAACTAGCGTTGCATCTGCATTCCGCATAAATGAATATGCTAACATGCAGTTAGCATATTCTTGTGTGGTGTACGCAGACATGGTCGCGCTAAGACAAGGTCGTCTTAAAGAGAAAATAAACAGGCCAAATCCAAATCACAAGCAATCAATTCCATTAAACGAAGCCAACTTGATCAGTACGAAATTAACACGAACGAATGGAGAAAGATGCGCAATAAACGAAGAAGCGTAAGAAAGTGCTGAACTTAATTTTGTGTGCGACAGTGAAAAAATAGCGTCTCTATCTGTCTCGCTCAAACTCCGTAAAACTACTCTCTTCATCTTTGTCGTAACGTCACTATCTGTCTCGCTCACACTTCGTCAACTGGTTCCCTCCGTTTCACTCAAACTTGAGCAAGTAGATGAGTTTGTATATTTAGGATGTGTATTCAGCAGGGATGGGAGATATAACGACGAGTGAACGTAGGAAATAAAGTAAATGGGGCTCTACTTTATTTCCACTCTATTGTGAAAAGTCAAAGTGTGTCAAAAAAGGCACGTATTTTATTAATGTATGGTAGTGAAAGTTGGGTGTGGCAGAAGAAGCACGAGAGTAGAATAAATGCAGTAAAAATGCGGTCGCTAAGGAGTATGTTAGGGCCGAATCTGAGTAACAGGGTGAGAAATTGTGTGATAAGAGAAAAGTGTGGTTTGGAAGATGATGTTATGACCAGAATTAAAAAAGGGAATGCTCCGGTGGTTTGGTCATGTAGAAAGAATGAATGAGGAAAGAATGAAAAAGCAAATTTATGTTGCAGAAGTGAATGGAAGAGTCGGAAAGGACATCCTAGGCGAAAGTTTATCCACCAAATTGGCGATATATTGAAAATGGGCCAAATTAAGAGTACCCTTAACCGACGAGCATATATGCGTAGGTATATGGATGTGGAGGAGGTAGAGTGGTGTGTCAGGATCGTGCCAAACGTAAGTCTGTAGTCTCTGCCTACCCCTCTGGGTGACAAACGTGGGTGTTTATGTATGTTAAGTTTATGTAGAATCTTAAGTAACGGGCTTGCGGAAAGCCTTGGGGTACACAAAAATTATTTTAGAGAAATAAGGAAAATTAATTTACAACTGGGTTTCTTTAAAAAAAAAATCCATAATTTAACAAATAGTCTTGCAATGTTTATTTTGGAATCCTTATGAAATGTGCCAACTTATAAAGTTACTTGCCAAACCCGTGTAGTATATTTCTTTTCGGTACAGTCGTTTAAACCTGGGCAAGGAATTAATTTTAAATACATGGTTGTGTAAAAAAATTACATATCCTTCTGGACTGTAGCAGTTCAATATATAATTATTCTATATATAAGTAAATATAAAGCCGAAGCATTATTTTCAGAAGAATTGTTCAGGATTACATAAAAAAAAAGAAAATTAAAAGAAAAAGAAAATTAAAAAATAATTGAAATATATAGCAACAGGAGTTAAAAGACCTTTACAGGATGTAGATTTTCTCGATTTTTTTTATAAATGCCTGTAATTTTTAAAATACATAGCAAAGATTTTTTTTAAATTTTTCTGTTAACTATTATGACTTAACCGATCACTGAACTATATACACATACAGATAGAAAATTAACAATTTTATGGGTGCTTGTGGAGAACAAATCAGAGTTGCTAGCGTACTGTGAAATTTTATGGCAAACTGCTGGCCCCTGAGCTACCAGGGCTTGTTTTGTGTCTTTGTATGGCCTACAAATAATTCCTCTATCTTAATCGTCCCGTAAACTTCCACTACTGCACATGGAAGGATCTCTCCCGATGTAGGGAGGATTTTTGCCTCAGTCGTCACGCTTGGCATAGGATTGACGATCGCAGAACCAGACGTGAGCACCTCTGGCAATGTCGCCTGTCGCCGGTCTGGATATTTTACATCTGAAGTAAACGAGGTGTTTATACCGCCATCTGTCGGAAAACCAAACTCAAAATTGCCTCTTACGAAACTCACGGGATAAAATGTGATGATGAATTCTCTTATGCCGCACTTACACGCCAACTTCGTCTGTACTGTGTATGTAACACTAGTTCTGTATGGAATTCGAAACAGCAATTAGATAGATAGATAAAAAATACTGGTCAAAATGTATGTATGTATGTATAACACTCTTTCTGTGTGGGATTTGAACCAGCGATCATTACATTAATATAATTATAACACGGTCAGAACAACGTCAACATTATTATTCAAATTTAATTCTATTCCATTCTTTCCCACCAAAAATGAATGTGTTATTTAGAGAAATTGGCTAAAATACTTTATATCTAGTAACATTATTTAGTATAATTATGTAAAATATTATAATTTCTCTATATCTCCCTTGGTTGACTGATAGAGAGAATGCTATAAGACATAAACTCCGCCTAATGTAAACCGTCTAAGTTATCTTACAATAAAGATAGAATTTCTTACAATAAATAAAATGTTTGATTCATTTGTGTTTCAGAACAAACCTGCATACAAACAAATATGTTTTCGAAACCGTGTGAGTTTAAATCAAATTCTACTGATTGTAACATAAATGATGTTCGTAAAAGAAACCTCGATTTAGAAAGGCTTGTTATTAAAACAAAGCCTAAAATGAAAAGAGATACTAAACCAGTTATTAAAAAAGGGAAACATCCTGCAAAAATCATGAAAAAAAAATTTTTAAACAGAGTGTAAATATGCTTACGGAAAACACATCTGAGGCATCAGCAAAATACATTTTTGAATGTGATGATTGTAGAAAAAAGTTTTTAACTAAAGATATTCTCGCCGACCACATATCATACAGTCATAAGACGCAAAAGAACTCGGATGCAGTTAAGGCACAAGTTGAACAAACTCCAGTACCACAACTAATTGATATATATAACTGTGACATTTGCGAATTTAAAACATCTTATAAACGTTACATTTTAGCACATCTTAAAGCGCACGTCGCTAAGCAAGTGTACTGTTGTAATAATTGTGATTATAAATGTATAAATAAAGGAAATTTTCAAACGCATATGAAAATACACACCGGAGAAAAACCTTTTTCGTGTAATATCTGTGAATATAGATGTATTACAAAGAGTCATTTGCAAACACATATGAAAATACATACCGGTGAAAAACCTTTTTCGTGTAATACCTGTGAATATAGATGTCTTAGAAAAAGTCAATTGCAAACACATATGAAAATACACACCGGTGAAAAACCTTTTTCGTGTAATACCTGTGAATATAGATCTATTATAAAAAGTAATTTGCAAACACATATGAAAATACACACAGATGAAAAACCTTTTTCGTGTAATATCTGTGAATTTAGATGCATTACAAAGAGTCATTTGCAAACACATATGAAAATACACACCGGTGAAAAACCTTTTTCGTGTATTACCTGTGAATATAGATGTATTAGAAAAAGTCAATTGCTAAGGCATATGAAAATACACACCGGTGAAAAACCTTTTTCGTGTAATATCTGTGAATTTAGATGCATTACAAAGAGTCATTTGCAAACACATATGAAAATACACGACGGTGAAAAACCTTTTTCGTGTAATATCTGTGAATTTAGATTCATTACAAAGAGTCATTTGCAAACACATATGAAAATACACGACGGTGAAAAACCTTTTTCGTGTATTACCTGTGAATATAGATGTATTGGAAAAAGTCAATTGCTAAGGCATATGAAAATACACACCGGTGAAAAACCTTTTTCGTGTAATATCTGTGAATTTAGATGCATTACAAAGAGTCATTTGCAAACACATATGAAAATACAGGTTTTTTTAACCTTTGCCCTTGCCACCGGTGAAAAACCTTTTTCGTGTAATATCTGTGAAATTAGATGCATTACAAAGAGTCATTTGCAAACACATATGAAAATACATACCGGTGAAAAACCTTTTTCGTGTAATACATGTGAATATAGATGTATTAGAAAAAGTAATTTGCAAACACATATGAAAATACACACCGGTGAAAAACCTTTTTCGTGTAATATCTGTGAAATTAGATGCATTACAAAGAGTCATTTGCAAACACATATGAAAATACATACCGGTGAAAAACCTTTTTCGTGTAATACATGTGAATATAGATGTATTAGAAAAAGTAATTTGCAAACACATATGAAAATACACACAGATGAAAAACCTTTTTCATGTAATATGTAAGGCATTTGAATATACACACTGGAGCAAAGTCTTCTTGTCTGATAAAATATGTACAATATTCTAATAATTCCTCTTTTCTGATGAAATATGTACAATAGCTGTGAAAACCCGCTTCGCTGGGTTAATTTTTGTCGAATATTTATTCATGTGTATGTATATTTTATTATATATGTTATTTTTTAATTCAGAACACGTGATTTTTCTTGTTAAATTTTTAAGTTTTTTCTTCTTACATATTTTTATTCATTATACAAAAATACTTTACAGATAGTCATGTACTGAATACCTATATTGCAATACATTCTTATGCACTACATTTACTGTCTTATGTTCTAGTGCATCTGGTGAGTTGACCATGTGAAAAACGGTATTCTCCCAAATTCACTCCACAATATTGGAACGTTTGGTCTTGTGCCTTATTGATAGTTATACTGTAAGCCTATCGTAGAGGAAACTGTAACCGCTTAATCATTTGAAATTAATTGAATTCGTGGTATAAAAACGGATTTTCCTTTTTCCTTGCCAGTTAGAATTACTGCCTCAATAATGATGTTTAGAAGTTGTTTTAGCTGCTGACATGACACTCTTAACCATTGGTTTACAACACATTTCCTCCCTAAACTGACCTGTTAACTCCTGGTTAACAATATTTTTCACCCGTAAAATGGCCTGTATAGCAGCGGTTTACAAACGTACATTTGGGTATAGTCGTTAAAATAAAGAGCTATATTTCAATGAATATAGGTCTTATTCATAGTATCGTACTTGTTGCCTTTTAAGTATGATATTTTACGCCTAAGCTTTAAACGACACATCTAGAGCCAGTAAACACATCGGATTTTGTACCTAGTGTGTTACCGACGTTATTGCGCCTTACTTTGCGACATTTTTTTTTAAACATATTTGTTTGATAACATACTCACAAACTATACACGTGATACCTTTTTTGAAAGGAAATTAGAAATGCTATTTAATAAGCTTAGAATTACTGCCAATTATTTACATAGGTATGTGGTACAAAATTCGGAAAAACTGCATTTGATTTTCTTTACCTATGAGAGTATATTCACTAATTCTAATGTTTCTCAATATTGATAACAGATACTGCTACAATTTTTATCAGTTCTGTTAAGGATTAAATAACCTTTGCATTAGTTTCAATTTGTGAATATTTGAGTTTTTATTAATGCTATAAATACCAGTTGCGTCGCGAACGCGCGATCGACAGGTTGCGCACGAGATTAAAAATGGATGCAGTGAAGTGTAAGGAGTGCAATATTATTATAAACGAAGTGCTAGCATACTTGCAGAATAAGTTAGAGGTGTTAACTGAAGATCAAATTGTTAGAATATGTTCAACTGGTTTTTCTGCGGAAGATATTGAGAAGGCGAAAATTTTATTATTTTCTTCGGTGACATCGTCATCAACGAGACGACGTGTGAGAAAGGGCTCCGGAAAACATGTTCGAGATATAGAGGATATGATTGCATTTTTTAAGGGCAATGATCCAGAATTATTTCCTATATTTGTTGCTAGGGACTTGAATAAATTACCCCCTGTTAGCTATGATCATATAGATGTGACGAAATTGGTCAAGGATATACAAATATTAAAAGCGGAAATTTCTTGCATAAAGGAATCCTATGTTACTACAGAAGAAGTTAATAATCGTGTACAATAATTAAATAAATTTGTGCCCCGACAAATCTTTTGGATGTAAGCGTTAGCAAAAAAATTGGAGGGTATATGTTACAACCCCTACGATACAAACTCACTCGAACACTGAGGCTGTGACGACGCCGACGGTGCTGTCTAATATAGCGTCTCGAGTCGCTAAGCCTACACGAGTTTCGCCACCGCCGCCGCTGAGATCGCCTTCAGTGAGTACCGAATGTAAACAAGCCTAGTATGGCAGAAATGGTACGTAATGAAGGAGAATGGAAAATAGATCGACCAGCGGACGAGTGGATTATGGTACAGAGGAAAAGATATAGAAATCGTTTTATAGGGCAGAAAGGGAAAGCAAGTGTTCAGTCCACTGAAAAGTTTAAAGCTGCGGATATAAAAGTTCCTTTGTTTATCTCTAATGTCCATAAAGACTCCGCCGAAACGGACATTATTAATTATATACGAGAAAAAACTAATGAAATTGTAAGCTTTCAAAAGATTGATATGAAACAGGATAAAGGGTACAATAGTTACAAATGATTAGTGTCTAAACATAAGGTCAACACTTTTTTGGATGATAATTTGTGGCCGGATGGAATCTCTTTCAGAAGATTCGTTCATTTAGGAAATAAGAAAGAGAAATAGGTTCTTATGTTTATACTGTTTAAAGAATATAATGGATAACAATTTCAAATTAATAACTTATAACTG
The DNA here is from genome assembly GCA_907164705.1 of Parnassius apollo. Classification (NCBI taxonomy): domain Eukaryota; kingdom Metazoa; phylum Arthropoda; class Insecta; order Lepidoptera; family Papilionidae; genus Parnassius; species Parnassius apollo. Next base: position 12,080 of record CAJQZP010001500.1, on the reverse strand, counting down.
CAAGAATATTAAGCGTTCTGAGGCATGTGTGAGGTCACTGTGTCAGTCACCTGACGAGATTAGCTGTGTGATGATCTTCCTTTTTTGAATACTATTAGCGATGAGTTCGCGGGCACCGGTACGTCGGCAGTTAATACTTCTGCTGGTTTGCTTCGCGGCAGGCCGTATGGGGGTGTTGCGATCTTGTGGCGTAAGGTGGCGTTTACTTCAGTGACAGTGATCGACTGTGAAAATCCTAGGGTATATGCAATAAAGGCCGTTATAGTACGGCCGCTGAGTTATTAACGATTTGACAGATTATTCTTAAATTAATCGATATAACCTTGCACGAGCGACACATTTGCCGAATGATTTAGAATACCTCTTTAATATAAAACTTTATGTCAAAATGTCAGAATCATGTAATTTTCCAATAAACTGTTTCAAAACTTAAAATAGTTTGTAAATAATATGAAAACATTTATTTTTTGTTCTTTGGCGCGCTTGTACAAAGTTACGTCGTGCGTCTAGTTTTCATAGTGATGTGCTTGATAGTATTCGGTCCGAATTCATTGGAATAGATATGATATTTATTTTATTTGTATATTTTTATTTTACTTATTCCTTCGAGCAACTAGACTATAATGCTACCATTTTTTTGCGTCTCCTAATTGCACTGTGTTGCCAGTATCTCTATGATTTTTAAGATTTATGTGTGATCCAAAGACAGAAATACTGTTTTCTATGATTTAAAAATAAATACAATTCAAATGATTATGTATAATTTTTAACATTCATAATATATAAAACAACATTTAATAAATATAATTTTTATCCCTCAATTAAGCAATGTTATAGGTGTATTTTTTAAGTAATTGGCGATACTATTCTGGCAACATCCTTACCACCGCTATTTTAATCTGTTTAGTCGTCTTCCGTACTCTCGTGCGCACAGAGTACGTTCTCTTGTGTAACCGTTGTTTTTTGACTCGGCTTTCTCCTGTTTATCGTTGCGCTTTATTGGACTAATTTTGTTTGTGTTTGGTAATTTTGTTGAAAATGCCGAAACGAGGAAAATCATTGAATAGTCAATGTCGTTAGCTTGTACTAAAGCTACAGGATTACTTTGAGCGTGAGTCACAAAATGGCGGCCCTTTGATTCCTGTCACTCAAGTGAAAGATCGGTTTTCACAAGCTCTTGGAATTGGTGCAAAAACACTATATAATATAAATAAAGAAAAATTTGGTGCTTCTGGAAGTGAAGATAATGTTTTACGCACTCCTAAGAAAAAACGAAGACAAAAGCCCGTGACAGGTGTTGATGTTTTTGATGCAGATGCAATAAGAAACTACATATATGGTTATTATACTAGGAACGAGTTTCCAACTAGACGTTTGCTTTTGGTCTCTAAAAGAAGCTGGCTTGTTTAAAGGCGGTAAAACGGCGTTGTCAAAACTATTGCACGATTTTTTTTTTTTTAAATTGGGTTTGAATATAAAAAAACGAATAAAAGGAAAATATTAATGGAAAGATTTGATTTAATAATTAAAAGGAGCGAGTTTTAAAGAGAAGCCAGAAAAATCGAGTCTTGGGACAACGTCGTTTTTGTTGACGAAACATGGTTAAATGCGAACCACACTGTGTCACGCTCTTGGACTGACGAAACAAAAGCATCAACCTCAAAGGTTCCAATTGGAAAAGGATCGCGACTGAAAATTTGTCACGCCGGTTCTGCTGGAAGTGGTTTCTTTGAAAATGGACTGCTGGCTTTCGCGTCAAAAAGTACTTCCGATTACCACGAGGAGATGGATACAGACACTTTTACGAATTGGTTCGAAAATCAATTATTACCCAGCCTGCCAGAGCCTTCTATCATAATAGTGGACAACGCTTCATATCACTCGACACAAGTGAATAAAGCGCCTACTCAGGCCGACAAGAAAGCTGATCTCGTAGCATGGCTACACCAAAATGGAATTGAAACTACTGCCGAAATGCTAAAGTCTGACTTAGTAAAGTTGGTACGCGAAAATAAAACATCAAGAGTCCGTTATGAAGTAGATGAGATAGCTCTAGCACATGGACATCGGGTACTTCGAATTCCGCCATATCACTGCCAGTACAATGCCATTGAGCTAATATGGGCACAAATCAAAGGTATTGTTTTTTATCGCATAAGTTATGAATATGAATAATTTGTACTATTATAACATCCAATATTCAGCATATAAGTAAAAAGATACATAACTAAGAAATAAATATCTCATGTCCCTTACATGTAGGTAATTGTGTAACATTTCGTTTATTTAATGTAATAAATTAACGTTATTTAATGTTTACATTACAGGTTACGCAGCTCGTAATAATACGACTCCGCCATTCAGTACTAGTAAAATGGTGGGTCTATTAAAAGATGCTTGCAGCAAAATAACGAAAGAAGATTGGGTCAAGGTCGTCGAAAAGACTCGAAAACTAATGACAGAAGATTATGAACGCGATATAAGAGTGGACACCATTATAGAGAATGAAATTGTCATACAAGTGACTGATAGCGATGACAGCTCTGGCGAATCTGGTTCAGAGTCTGAATAATTGTTTTAATAAATGATAGGTAGTCATTTATTAAAACATCTTGTACCTACTCTATTCATTAAAATGTGTAACAGTGTTTACAAATTTGTTTTATTTTGATATGTCCTCGACCAATTATCTACGCCCATCAAGGATACTCCACCTAATAAAGAACCTGTGTCTTTAACTATTATTGTTTTGATTTTATTTAATTACACACTATACTAGAATATTTAAAAACAAACTGTTCCCAAATGATATTAGGGTTACTGGTTCAGTCACTTCACTAGTATTGTCAATTCGTCATGTGTCAAATCGGTAATAACTCAGCGGCCGGACTATAGTGGTGACCGATCCATATTGGTTTTCAGTATTTATATGCCAGTGAGTAAAAATGAAAACCTAATTGAGTTCACGGAGTGTCTAGGTAGAATTAGTGCTATCATTGAGAGTTGTGCGATAGAAACAGTTTACATTGTTGGCGATTTCAATGCTCCCACAGGTGAGCTAATTGGTGATGAATTATTAAAGTTTTGTACGGATCAGCGTTGGCAGTGTGGTGATATGGACAAACTCGGTATGTACTCTGACTCTTTTACATATGTAAGTGATGCACACGGTAGTAGAAGATGGCTCGATCACTGTGTGACTACTACTGCCGCTTACCAAACTGCGCAGTGTCGAAATTTTACACAGTATTTATTGGTCGGATCATTTCCCTTTAAGTATTACTTGTGACCTAGCAATGGAGAAGATAACAAGGTAACAATTAGAATTAGACTTTTAAGTACGTAGGTAAAAAATGTAGACCAAACACATAATTCTAGTTGTTATTTCACATCGATCGCCGCACTATTACCGAAGTTTGTCGTAAAGCGACAGTTAAAAACTAAAGAACCTAACCTAATAACAACGAAACAACAAAAAACGAATAATTTATTTAAAATTTTAAAAAGATAAAAATATATGAAAATGATGATGGGGTTTCAAACTAGAAGCATCACGGAGTATGCACAGGCTATGCCTGTGGTAGGTGCGCAGCGCCTGATCTAGGCACACGCAGTGTCTGGAGTAGGCACACGCAGCGCTTGAAGTAGGCACACACAGTGTCTGGAGCAGGTACACGCAGCGCTTGAAGTAGGCAAACACAGCGCCCGGAGTAGGCACACACAGCGCTCGGAGTAGGCACACGCAGCACTCGGAGTAGGCACACACAGCGCTCGGAGTAGGCACACGCAGCGTCTGGAGTAGGTACACGCAGCGTCTGGAGCAGGTGGAGGCGTAGGCGTAGGCGTGGCTAGGCGACTTCGGTGAAGGCAGAGGCTTGCAGGATCCCGGGGCAGTGCGGATATGGCCTTTAGGAGATGCTTCTAGTATGAAAGCTGAAGCGAGACTTTTTTTTTGGCCGATTGTTCGGCTTTTATACTTTTTGACGGATCTGGGATAAAAACGGGAAATTATTTAAATTAAATTTGAAATTATTTAAATTAAAAGCAATTTTTTGTAAATGGCCAAGAGGAAAAGAGTATTTATGTGAAAGTATGGAGTAAAAACATCAGACCGGTAACGAATTTCGAATAAAAATTGCCATGACAACCAGATAAACAACGATGTCAAAACATGTCAAATTTTGGTTTTAGGCTCGTAATAGAGAAACGGCAAGATTTAAGTGAAAATGAGATATTATTGATATAGGAAAAAAGGTAGCGCAACAGTGCGCACGAAGCCCGAAATTGCAGAGTTACTGAGAACTAAATAAAAGACCGAAAAAGGTAGACTCCATTGACACCGATTTAAAAAGTGCTGATAACGTGAAAATACGAAGTGAAAATGATTTGTTATTGTGTTCTTATGGTTTAAAAAACGTTACAGGATCCTATGGAAATAAAGGTGATGTAAAATATCCAGTTTTGAGGTGAATGCAGAAAATCAAAACAGAATGGAAAAATAAATTTAAAATAGTGTAAAATGATATGTAAGTAGCATAACACTACAAGTTATAAGCGTGGAAAGTTTACGTACATTTTGAAAATTTCGCCCGTGCCCGCGAGTAGCGCGTGTCATTGATTCCATGCGGCCGGCCGGCACGAGCGGCAAGTTTGCAAGTTTCTCTAGAAAGTGAAGATTTTTCTTCATAGCATGAAGAACTTACTACATCAAATTGAAGAAGTTTCTTATTCTCTTGTACTGGCCGAACATATTTAGGGAGTTGATCTACCGTCGGGCGAGTAATGTTGTCAATGTAGTGCTTTAATTTGCTTAATTTAAAATAATTGTCTTAAATTTAAAGTCATAAAAGTGAGTGTGTTAACAATTTAGAACATTGTGTAGAATACTTAAACGTTAGTTGAGCGAAATCAAAATAAATAACATTAAAATTAAAAGTGCTAAAATAAAACTATCAACGATATCGATCTACCCCGTTATTCTTACTAAATGTTAACTCTGTTCGTGCTACATATTCATTTGTTAACAAACATTATGTTTACTGTTTGTTCTGCAATAATTACTGTTTTATTGAACTCTTAAAGTTTAATTCTAGGTTATTTATAATAATTATAAAATATTGACAATGATTGTTGTGTTGTGTTAACCATAAAACTGGTCAGTAGTGGTAATCAATAGTTTTGTGTTTATTGCCCTCCTCGGCTACTGGTAGTAAGACGCTGCAACGTACATAAATAAATAAACGCGATATAAATAAGTCCATCTCAATCAACTCACCATGGTCAAGTGTGGAGCCTGTGGTCGCTACCTGCCGGTGACAGATGGTGTTATATGTGGCAAATGTGATGTAGCCTATCATCGAGGCTGTCTGAACCTCTCTGAGAAGACGAAGATATCAGCTTCATGGATGTGCCCTGCTTGTAAAAATAAGGTTCCTCGCACTGGAGACCATTCCAACACACCGGTTAAGTGCCAAGAAGATGGTGAATGTAGTCCTCTCCATAAAGATATCGATATTGGTTTAGAAATTCGTCTTTTTCGAAATGAGCTTAGCGCTATGAGGAATGAGCTGAAGGAAGTCAGGGACAATATAACTATGGTAAAGGATACAGTTCTTGCGTGTAATAAAAGCCTGGAGGAAATGGATTGCAGAGTCACCAAGTTGGAAAAACTATATGAAGAACATCTGATTAAGTGCGACACTAAAATACTAGAGGACACGATTAGTGAACTTAGAGTCCAACTTAATGAGAGAGATCAGGACCTCCTCGTCAGTGACCTGGAGATATCGGGGTTACCGGAGCAAAAAGGTGAAAATCCTATCAATACGGTGGTGCTATGCGCTAAAAAGATGGGTCTCGATATTGATAACCGTGAGATAGTTCATGCGGAGCGTGCTGGTGTTTTGCGTACATCTTATTGTAATAACAAAGCGCTCAAAAACTGATGTCTACTGGACCCCGCGAGATTGTGGTGCGGATGAGTCGGCGTGCAGTTCGGGACGAGTTCCTACGTTGTGCGCGGGTGCGACGCAACATAACAAGTGATTCACTGGGGTGGCCCGGAGATCCGTGTAGGATTTACATTAATGAGCGGCTCACTGCCGTCAATAGGAAATTGTTTGGAAAGACACGTGAAGCAGCAAAAATGCCAAGTTCGCGCTACACATGGACAAAGGGTTGTCAAATATTCGTAAGGAAGGAAGACGGAAAGCCCGTAACACGCATCCGATCTGATACAGACCTAAGTCGTGTTTTCTGCTAACTCTAAGTTGTTTGTTTATACTATAATGTTTACGTGCTACCTTTATTTTTGTTTTTTTAGTAATAGTGAGTGTTTGATTGGTTTTGGAAAGATGATAGTTTTTCCTTAATTATTTTAATATTATGTCTAACATATTTGTATTACAATGTGACATTAGGGACACAGTATGTTATGCCACATTTAACTTAATTTTATTGTTTAATAATCTATATAGCTTTTTACCGACGATATTCTTTATACACGCCTTATTTTATTTTGCAGCTATAGTAGATAGGTAGTACCACTTCTGGCTCACTGAGTCAGAAGTGGTACAACGTTCGTCGACTCACGATCCTAAAAAAAAAGTTTTGGCATGCTCTGATCACGAATCCGTTTTTGCGTAGGATGCACGGTTCCGGAGATGTGGAGATCAATTAACTCTTATCTAATGGATATCCGGTGAGGGCTTCCACCGTCATTAGCGCCCCATTGTTCTTATCTATTTATCTATTGTTCATTGAATACCGTCGTTGTCTATTTTTCCTCGGCGTATGCGTCGGCTTATCAGTGCTATTGTATTATACTTCTGTGTTCCTATCTACAACGCTAATCTGAATCATCAATAAAACACATTACCTAATTTTGTTACAATTTTTATTTACAAAATACAAAATCTTATTACTTATTATGTATAAAATAGGAGCGAAACATCTCATCCACCAAAATATCGTTGTACAATGTGTTCCCTGTAAATATACTCGTAAAACTATGCATCGAACATCCCTGAAACTTATATAGCAAATACATTAAGCAATATTCTCCACAAACTGAAGTCCACTCATTCTGAATCCTATCAACATTCCAGTTCCATCTTTTACAATTCCTTTTTAAAAACTCTAGATGACATCGTACAGGTGATCGTCCATATGAATCAAAATATTGACCGACGTCATTCGTATCGATATATAAAGCTACCCAATGCGACCCTGGTTTATTATCTGTATCCAAATTGCATATTATATACGTTGGTACGTGGGTGTAAATGGGCAGTTTATTGGCAGCATAAACATTATTTTATAGAGTGGGGTGAATCTTTTTCAGATGTTGTTGTACATCTAGTGTATCCATGATATTACTGCTATTAGTAGATTATTACAGTACAATCTACTCAATGACTAACATAGGAATGATCAATTATAGTGATTTCTAAATATTAAATTGCCAAAATTTATCGCGGTTAGTTAGTAAACAAATTTCAAAAGACGTTCAGTCACATCATGTACATTTGCGAAGCATGTCTACTTCATTTTCCATCTCAGGAAAGGTTAAATAACCATCAACAATACGATTGTGTTCACATTTGTACAGAATTATCAAACAGTGAAACTTTAAAAAAAAAGAATTGGTTTGGTCAACCTATTTCAAACGATAAAATTAAATTTGATAGTTATGAAAAAAACTTAAAGATACCATTCGTAGTTTATGCTGATTTTGAAGCATTTTTAAAACCAATAGAATCATGTTCTAACGATCCTTCCAAACCTTTCACACATAATATTAAGAAACATGAAGTACATAGTTTTGGTTATTATATAAAATGTTCATATGATGATAAATTATCAAAATATGTAACATATTGCGGACCCAACTGTGCACAAGTGTTTATGGAAAGTTTTTATTAGTTTAGACTTCAAAAATATCCTCCACTTCCACTAACAAATGAAGACAAAAACCAAATATCAAATGCAACCATTTGTCATATTTATGAAACAGAGTTAGCAGAACATTTTTATGATTTTGATTGGTACACCGGTAGTTTTGTAGGTGTTGCTCATGAATCATGTAGCTCGAAGTACAGAACACCTCGTTATATACCAATATTTTTACACAACCTTAGTCATTATGATGCTCATTTTATTGTTCACGCGTTAAACTTTTGTGATGGTGAAGTCGAAGTTATCCCTCAAAATAAAGAAAAATATATATCCTTTTCCAAAAAATTTAAAATGAATAACCACGAAATTATATTGAGATTCATAGATTCGTTTAAATTTTTATCATGTAAATTAGAAGAATTGGCCAAAAATCTCAGTAATGATCAATTTCAAGAATTACGTAGAAATTACCCTAATGATGAAGATTTCTTTCGTTTAAAACGGAAAGGCGTTTATCCATATGAACTTATGACTAATTATGATAGTTTAAGCCTAACATCACTTCCTGAACAAAAAAATTTTTATAGCTCGCTCACAGATTCCCATATTTCAAACGATGATTACAATCATGCTAAAGATGTTTGGGAACACTTTGGGTGTTGTAATATGCTAGAGCTTATTCAAACCTGTATTTAAAAACAGACGTTTTACTTTTATCCGATGTATTTGAAAACTTTAGAAAATTATGTGTTAATACTTATGCTTTAGACCCCGCCCATTATTACACAGCACCCTGTTTAAGTTGGGATGCAATGTTAAAATATACAAAAATAGAATTACAACTTTTAACAGATTATGAGAAAATTGCATTTATTAGATCAGGTATCAGGGGTGGTGTATCGGTTGGGCTATGTCTCAATGTCTTGCTACTGGTGGATTCGAATGGGTAAATCCGAATACAGAATTTAATGTGTCTGAGACATCGGACTTCGGTTTTATTTTAGAAGTTGATTTGGAATATCCAGATGAACTTCATGATTTACATTCAGACTTTCCTTTACGTCCAGAAAACATTTGTGCAGGCAATATTAATGAGAATAAACTAGTCCCAAATTTAAATAATAAAGATAAATATGTAATTCATTACAGAAATTTAAATCAGTGCATAGAAATGTGGGTTAAATTAACTAAAATTCATAGAGTTTTAAAATTTAAACAGTCTCCCTGGTTTAAGATGTACATAGATCTAAACACAACATTAAGAACGTTAGCAAAATCAGATTTCGAAAAAGATTTTTATAAATTAATGAATAATTCAGCCTTCGGTAAGACTATGGAGAATATTGAAAAAAGGGTTAACATAAAATTAGTTACACACTGGGAGAACCAGGGTAAAGCTTTAGGTGCTCAAGATCTAATCGCTAAACCACAATTTCATAATCTTTCAGTATTTTCGGAAAACCTAGTTGCGGTTCAGTTGCGAAAAACAAACTATAATTAATAATTAATATATAACAAACCAATTTATTTAGGGTTTTTCATTTTAGATATTTCAAAAACATTAATGTATGATTTTCATTATAACTATATGGTTAAAAAGTTTAGTAAAATCAAATTATTGTATACAGATACGGGTAGTTTAATATATCATATATTTACAGATTTTTACACTGATATAAAACCTGACCTTTAATCATACTTTGATACCTCAGATTATGATACAAATAATATTTTTCAATATCCAAAATTAAATAAAAAGAAATTAGGTTTTTCTAAAGATGAAAATAATGGTAAAATCATGAAAGAATTTGTGGGTTTACGATCCTAAATGTACGCTTTTAACTTAGAGAATAAGACTATAGCCAAGGCAAAAGGGGAAATAAATGTATCACTAAAAAGATGACAATGAATAGTTATAAGTCTTCTCTATTTAATAAAAAAGTGCAATATTATAGTATGCTTAGATTTAAATCAATTAAACACACATATTTTACACAAAAATTAAATAAGATTGGTTTATCATATAATGACACAAAGAGGCATATTTTAGATAATAATATTGAAACATTAGCTTGGGGTCATTATAAACTGCGCTATGTGTTGATAGTTTTTACTTTTATGTCTGCGTGTAAATAAAATTTGTATTGATTGTAAAATTATGATAATACTATAATATGACGTAGAGTTTATTACATATTTAATCATTGTTTTATTGGAAATAATTTAAGTTAATTGTTGTTTATATTTGCGTGTGTGTGTGTATTTATTTGAGGTTGAGTTGATTGTAAAATTATGATGTACTAATTGTGTTAGAAATAGTATACAGATCATTCTGTTTTATATAATTTTTGCAATATATATTAATTGTTTACACCAACACTTTCATTTTTTATTTCACCCCTTAGAACTTTAGACGTGTGTAATGTTTCACTTTATCCATCCGTTTACTGCTATTGTGGCAGAACCGAGTGGATGTGGGAAGTCAAATTTTGTAACAAATTTCATAAAATCAGTTACAGAAATATGTAACTGTGATTTTAATCAGATCACATGGTGCTTTGATGAAATGCAACCTTTATATAATTTACCAAATGTTAACTATCATCAAGGAATTCCAAATCTTAATATGTTTGATGGTGAAAACCCACATCTTATTATTGATGATCTAATGAGAGAGTCCGGTGGAAGAATTGTGGATATATTTACAAAAGGTTGTCATCACAGGAATCTTAGTGTATTTTATTTAACACAAAATTTATTTCATCAGGGTGAAGGGCAAAGAGACATATCCTTAAACTCAAGTTATATAATATATTTTAAAAACCCTCGAGATAAAACTCAAATAAGATATTTAGCGCGACAAGTGTCACCAGATAACCCAAAATTCATTGAAGACGCCTACAGGGATGCAACTCTAGAGGCGCATGGATATTTAATGGTAGATTTAAAACAGAAACTTCAAAGAAATTGAACACACACACACATATATATATACATACACACATATATATATATATATATATATATATATATATTTTATATATATACATATATACTATGTGTGTGTGTGTGTGTGTGTGTGTGTGTGTTCAATTTCTTGTAAAGTAGTGGCAATCGCATGTGCAACTGTTTCTGACCTAGCTTTGGCATTAAGTTTTGATAGTAAAGATCTTTGTGGTTTTTCTGTACACCGATTTTGACTAGCAGACTTGTGAGGCAAAACATCTTTTTTAAGTTTGAGGAGACCACCAACTAGTTTGCTTCACGTAGTTTTCCATATCGTTTTCGACCTAGAACAAAATACAAACTTATTTAAAGTCTCAAAAAAAATAAAATAAGGAAGCTCGTAATTTGTAACTATTCCATCAATTTTTAATCTCCTCATTTCTGTTTTTTTTTTTCTTTTTTTTATAACGGTTTTGTATTCCGTTTTTTTCTTTTTTTTTAGTATTGTTTCTTTGAAATTATAATGATCATTAAGCGTGGAAAGGTTCAATGAATCGTTAGTTACTTAAACACTGCGACTAGAGTAGGTACCTACATGCCTAATAGAAAGCATATACTAGCAATAACCAAGAGCTATCATGTGAAGGTTACTATTATTTGAATACTTACATCAAAATGATCCTCACAAAATATGCTACCGTGTTTGGTCCTAAAGGATGTGCTCTTCTCATAGCATTCGTTCATTTTTTTCTGAGGGTAGAGTTTCTAGGCACATTAAAAAACAACTTTTCAGGTGTTCTTGTGGCCGTATTTTTACATTGAGGCACAGCACAATATTTAATTATTGGTGTCGTGTTCTACTTTAATGTTTCTTGTTAAAAATAGATAGATAGATCCGCGCGCGACGGGTACATTCGAGTAAATGTTTTGATTTTCTAAGTGCGCGTCGGGTCGCTCGCACGAAGATGGAAATCGTGACGTCATCAACGATGTCGCGCTCGGCCCGCGGCTTAGACCGAAAATGTTAACTTTGCGCCTTTATATCTCGGTCAGTTTTGAAGATAGAAAAAAATTAAAAACACAGTTATTCTCGTAATTTTTTGTAGAATTTTTGGCATAATAATAATAAAGCCCGTTTTTATTTCCGATTAACATTTTTGATACAGTTTAACTTAATATAGAGTGTAATTAGTACTTAGTTCATATTTATTATATATATGCATACATACATAAATATA
>CAJQZP010001498.1:0-67514 GCA_907164705.1 Parnassius apollo | reverse complement strand
GGCGAGGCTAAACAAATAGGGTATCTATACGTTGCTATTCGCCTTTCCTCGGCCGACACCTATAGCCGGCTTTATGTACTACGAATGATGCTGCCACAATTAAAATATATTGTTACGAGCTTAGGGTTCGTGACAATAAAAATTGCTGATAAAATTACCTAAATTAACACTTAATTTACTTTACACAAATTAAACCTAAAAACACTAGTAATTAAACACACTAATTCACTTAATTCCGCTCCGAAGCTTCGCTTGTGTCGCCGAGTTCAACTCTGCCCCGATCACATCTTGCAGCGCCTATATATTTAAATTAGCAAAGAAATATCCAGAATGTTCAAGTAAACACGCGCAAGGTACCGAGCGTTCGAGTTTCGACTAGGTGCTGTCGGTTGAGTGATTTGTGATGTCATTTTCTCAATGCTCCCCTCGCTCTCGTTCCTGACACTAGATGGCGGTAGTGTATCGTCGACTTGAGCGCGTAACACTGCCCCCTCCTAAGACATGCTCGTCCCGAGCATTATCGGCCCCATAATAACGCGCCAAGCGATTCACATGGACGATCTTAGGAGTCCCTCTTGCGCCTTTCTGTAACGGCTCCGCAATGTCAAGGGCTGTCCTATCCCGTGGTGCACCAACATTGTACAATTTCGGTGCTCCTCTACTACGTGTCCGAGGTCCCCGCACGGCCGCACAACTTGTACATGTACGACACCAATCCTCGACATCGTCACGATAATGGACCCAGTGAAACTGTTCTCGGACCTTCAGTAGAGTTCGTTTAACTCCCAGATGGACTTTTGAACGACCATTATGGCACAACTGTAGAACATTCGGCACTTTAGCTTTAGGGACAACCATTTGCAAACGACAGCTGTCTCTTCGACTATTGTCCCATTTACGGCACAGGACTCCATCCTGAATCAGCAAGCTGTCCCATTGGGCCCAATAGCTTTTCGTGGTTGAACTCATCGCTGAGACGTCCCTCCACTTAGGCTTGGTAGCACGGGCCTTCATCCATCCCAGAATCGGCTTGATGTCCGGATTTTCCTGCTGTGCATGTCGTAGGTTGTCCTTCCACCCGTTGCTGAGGTGGTCTGTCCTGAGCATCCTCAGGGATACCACCTCCTTACTCTCTTGCCCACTACAATGGTTGCAATCTTCAGGACAAGGTCTTCTTGACAATGCATCTGCGTTGCCGTGAGATTTCCCGCTGCAGTATCTGATAGTAAAGTCGTATTCCTGCTGCTGCGGGGCGGTGCTGTTAGCCGCACTTCCTTTCTGAGACCGTTCACCTTCCCTTCCTAGGGTGTGCTTAGGGCAGCTGGACCGAAGATGGCCCCTTTCCCCACAGCTATAGCACCTAGGGCTGTATCTTTTATTGTGGTCGCGAACCGTAACTGCTGTAACCTCCCTAGTGTGAGTATATATATATATATAATCGGAATCTCGGAAACGGCTCCAACGGTTTTCATAAAATTTTGTGTGCAGGGGGTTTGGGGGGCAATAAATCGATCTAGCTAGGATTTATTTTTAGAAAATGTCTTTTTGTCCGTGTTTTTAGGCAATTAAAAACTGCTACAATATCGTTAGAATAAGAAGGTAAATTTTGACAGTTTATTAATGATAACAAATAGCTTAATTGGTATATTGGGCGGTCACAAAATCGTAATACCATGGTTCTAGCCCAGACTGACCGACCGACTTTTTTTAATTTTTTTATTCAAGTTCCTTTCTTTTTTTAGAAAATCTATTTTTTCGAGCCCTTTCTTTAGTATTTTTTAAAAATATGAAAATTTAAATTAAACTAATTGCACTCATGATTTTTTATTCAAATAACCAGTTCAGTTTTTTCTATTATGTCGCTTATGATCAAAAATATTATTATACTCCGACGGAGCGTCGATGAACCTGTTGGTGAGAGCTCATGCACACATCACTGAGCTATGTATGGGTGTATCAGTATGTAATTTGTATCTAAATATAATTTCCAAAACACAAATTAAAAAAAACCGAGCGAAAAATACCGAGCAAAGCTCGGTCAACCGGGTACTGAACCATATATGATTTTTATGCTCGAAGATTACTACTACGATTACTGGCTCTATGTTATTCCGGTCTATTGTGTGATTCCGTGGTAGGATAGCGATTCAACTTGCAATTCGTTCAATTGCGGCTAGTGGCGTCTTTCCTCGTAAACAGGAGGTTCTACGTCTGTGTAGAGGACGCCGAGTCCGCAATAAGACCCATAAGAGCCGGCGTACCATAGGGCAGCTCTCTCTCTCCAGTCGCTTACGCTTACGCGGCTTACACCAATAACATCCCCACCCTGGTAGGACACCTGCACGAATGAGAGGACTACGTAGAGCTGGCGCTATTTGTGGACGATAGGGCCTACTTCACTTCGTCTAGAAGAGCCCACACTGCCACTGCTAGGACGCAACGTCTGCTGGACCTGTTGCCACCATGGCTGGATGAGTGGAGGATGGCCGTTAACGTTGGTAAGATGACCGCTTTGCTCACTCGCCGCTTTAGAGGATTCCCACCACCACTCACACTCAGAGGCCAGGAGATCGCATACAAGAAGGCCGTGACCCACATTGGGTGCTGGATCGACAGGATGCTGCTTCCGACTGAGGACCGCGCATGTCAACTTCGTCGTGCGTAGATGTGTGCAGGCATTTCGTATGGCGAGTGTAGAGAACCGGAGACCCTTTTTACTGGAAACGAGGCATTCCATCTTAGTCCTCACAGGTGACAACGCATTCGTATTCGAGGATAGATAGATGTAGATGTCTGTGTCCACAGTAACCACTTACCATCAGGTGCACTGTGTGCTCGTTGATCACCCTATCCAATTCAAAAAAACCCCGCGTCAAAACAAGGAAACCGCCGGATCGTCCAGGCGTATTGGATCGACCGTTATTAGTCAGGGATCTATCCAACCCGGAACGGTTTAGCATAGTACCATGCTTCTCTCGAATTCCAACAAGGAAGATTTCGTCGCCCAGAAAAGAACCCGCACCAAGCGCCGCGCTCACGCACGCCGTACCTGAGCGTACGAGTGGTCGGGAATCGTGGCCCTTACCGCAGCGGGTTAGGAAAATGGCCCGAAGGTATACGCCAACGAAGACTGAGGCATCGCTTTATGAAAAGAGGCAATGCATCGGTTCGCCTATTTCTTCGGATTACTCATCATCGCCACCATCTTCTGAATACGAGGAAATCACAACTTCTGGCAGGATAAGGACATATAACTTTCCGCCCAAATCACCAATACCACCGAAGCCAATCCTCCCCATCTCACCGGACCATCGCAGCAATACGGAGATGGCCCAGTTAGAACAAGAGGGGAAGATTCTTACGGATGGGACTCAACGACATACGCTGCGTTGGCTTCATCTGCCGGGTTATCAACATCTGGGCCCACATCGAATCCTTCGGGACTACCCGAAGAAGACGACCAAAGACCATCAACCGGTTATGCTCGCCCTAATGATCGCCGCTGTCCAGTCCTGAGTAGGATTGCGAGGAAGCGGGGGATCACTCTGCCGGGCTTACTACCGGAGGATCGAAAGAGGATCCCTCAGAGTCGCCCCAGAGCTATCATTCAGGAAGACGGGTGGACCACCATTACAGGAAAGGGAAGACAGGCAGCCTCCCCCCCATCGGCAACAACAACAACACCTATAGAAACGATGGCACCGGTTGCAACAATTGCAACCAAAGCAACCACCGGGGCGGCTCTTCAGCACCCGCTAACGACGCCAATAAGCGTCAACCCTCAAAGAAGAGAAAGCAGGGCAGGAAGAAGAAGAAGGTGCAGACTCCTCCTCCTCCATAACAGCGGGGGCTGCTCCCATCACCGCCGTGATGAAGGCGCTTGCACAGCTACTGGCTCGGCCTCCTCTACTGGAACCCTGACGGAATCCAGCATAAGCTGCATGAACTCCGCACAGTCACCCAACAACAGAACATCCAGGTATTCTTGCTGGGAAAGACTAAACTCAATCCAGCTACGCATCTGAAGCTGCCCAACTTTCATATCTACAGAAGGGACGAAGTCACTCCTCAAGGGGCCACCTATAGAGGGACGGCGGTTCTAGTGAGGAGGGACATCGTCCACCGAGAACTAGACCTGCCAGACTACCAATCGATGCGCTCTATATCGGTATAAAAATGGAGGTGGCGGGCGGGGAACTAAGGATCTTTGCAGCATACCGCCCGCCAGGGACTCCATCCACTCCTCAGACGTCCGAACGGTAATTGAAGGCACAACGCCTACCATCACTGCCGTGGAACAAAACGGGTGTTTACCCGGCGTGGGGATCTAGAGTCTAGACTTGGCAGGTTGATCAGTGTAGATTCTAAATTGATCAACCCGCCAAGTCATGATCTATATGAAGACGCGAAGAGGAATAGCTATGACGTTTTAGGTCCCGAAGAGCCTACACGTTCCGACAGACCTACTGAAACATTCGGATGTACTGGACATCGTGCTCTCTAGGAACGGGAACTGCCCGATGGTGGTAGAGGTGCTGTACGACCTGAGTACACAGCACCTCCCGATTCTGATTACCCTTGGCCTCAAGGCAGTGACTACGCCACCCAAAGTCTTCTAGACAAAAGTTGACTGGAGGCTCTACCATCAACACTTGCAAGAGAGACCTCCAGCTCAAACACCTCTAAGCACAGCGAAAGATGTAGAGGAGAGGCCTGGGAACAGCGCATCTGGAAAATGAAAGACATGCTCTTTCGTCATGCATCGCTTTACAAATTGAACCGACAGTTAACTAAAACTGGTCCTCCCGATTGCCCCCCCCCCTGACCAACAACGTGGGCGAACGTTGTTACGATGCCAAGGATAGAGCGGATATCCTAGTAGAGCACTTCGAGGAGCAATTTATGGCGAACCCGCCTGCATCCCAGGAACCAACGCAGCACTACGACAGCTGCCTAACAGAACACTAGTAGAGATAGGGTGGTTCTACAATGGAATTTTGCGGACTTCCCACCTCCCGGGGGCTCGGGAAACCGGCAAGGTCCTGTCGAAGTCTGGGAAGGACAGGCGTGGCACGGCTTGTTATATACCGATTAGAGCCGATCCTCATTTGCCGTTCACAGTACGTTCTCGGTCCGATCTCGGTCTGATTTATTTTAATGGAATGGGATTCGACCGAAACTTGACTGTTTGTTACCGGATAGTATGAATGGCAATTATAACGTGTGAACTGTGAACGGCATTATAACGAGGGTTCGTTCTCGGTCTGACTTATATTGGAAAGGGATTCGACCGAAACTTGACTGTTACAGGATTGTATGAATGCACACACGTATTTTTTTACTTGATAAAATTTTACCAGACCGTGATCGGACCGAGAACGAACTGTGAACCGCATTATAATGAGGGTTCTCGGTCCGATTTATTATAATGGACTGGGATTCGACCGAAACTTGACTGTTTCCAGATAGTATGAATGCACACACATATTTTTTACTTGATAATATTTTATGAGACCGAGATCAGACCGAGAACGAACTGTGAACGGCATTATGAGGATCGACCCTTACGCTACTACCACACATTGTCAAACTATTAGAACGTAAATTATAAGAAGAGTCTGCCAGTTCATTCAACTTCGGGGGGATTAACATGGATTTAGGAGGGACCACTCCACAGCAACTTATCTGATCAGGGTACTGCACTTTTTAGCGGTCAAACACAATCGCCGCCGCTTATCCTTGAGCGTCTTCCTCGATATCGAGAAGGCGTTCGGAGGGTGTGGCACTCTGGATTATTTTATAAATTAGAACAACAAACGAGTGTCCCTCCTGCTATGCTGCGGCTAGTGGCATTATTTCTAGCCGACAGGAGCTTCTAAGTCTGCGTTAAGGATGTCGAGTCCCCCCCCCCGAACGGGTTCCCGCCTTGTCGTGGCGGGGGGGCTTAGTAGCCGTGGCTTGGTCTCCCACGGTGAACAAAGAGGAACCCACGTGGCTGGCCCGAGGTGAAGGGCCGGCCTGAGGTGGCCACTCCGAGTGGGCTTGGGGAGCCCACTTTGGATGTGTGCTGGTGGACTGCAGCGAGTGGGGACTCCGCACCCTCTACCGCTGCAGCCGAGGTGGAGTCGCGGAGGAAGAGGAGTGTTGGTATGGCGATGCGCCACTCGCCCTATCCTCCGCGACTCAAACGGGGCCGCACCGTTGATGCGGTGGTGATGGGGCTGCGGGGGGGAGAGGATTGTCGGTATTGCGAGGCGCCGCTCTCCCTATCCTCCGCAGCTGAATCTTGGTTGGCGGCGGAGCCATAGACCAGATCCGCCGCTGGGCTCGGGAAGGCTAGTACTTCTAAGTGCTCGTTTTTCCTGTCCCCATGGCCTTCGCGCATCGGACGCGGGGGCGTCTGTTGCGCAGATGCAATCGGAGGCCGTGGAGGAAGGCGTGCCATGTGTTCTGGTGCGCCTTACTTGGGAAGGAGAACGGGGAGGAATATTCCTCTCCCGAGGAGGTGCTGCCATGGGGCGGCAGTCGCTGGTAGGGCCGCGGAAGTGTGCGAAAGCGTTCCCGTAGCCCTGCCAATATGCGACGAAGGTGGAACACCATGGGGTTTTAGTCGGTGCGAGTCCGACATAACCCGTCCTTGCCCCCGCGAGGCGGGTATGCGTAGGCATTTCCCCATGTTAAAAAAAAAAGGATGTCGAGTCCGCATCGAAGCCAATAAGAGCTGGCTTATCACAGGGTAGCTTCTGTACGCGGCTTATACTAATGACATACCAATGCTTAAGGAAACCTACGCGAATGGGAAGACGGTGTAGAGCTGGCTCTATATGCAGGCGATAGCGCCTACTTTACATCGTCTAGAAGAGCCCATGTCGCCGCTGTTAAAATGCAATGCTTGTTGGACCTGTGCTACCACCAGGACTGGATGAATGGAGGATGGCCATTAATGTTGACAAAACGACCGCTCTATTCAACCGCCGCCTCAGAAAACTTTCACGGCCGCTGACGCTAAAAGGCCAGGAGATAGCGTACCAGAAGGCCGTAACCTACCTCGGATGCCGCATAATCGGATGAACACCAACACAAAAGTATATAAGCTCTACATAAGCAACTACTACCTAGGATCAGCTATGCTGCACCGGCTTGGTACGCTGTTCTGAGCAAACTGCAGAGGCAGCGGCTGCAGGCCCAGCAGAATTTAACCCTTCAGACCATCGTCGGTGCAGGTCGCTACGTCCGGACATCATAGCGGCTAACCTAAAGATGGAGACTGTAGCAGCCAGGCTAATCGGCAATAAATAATATATACCCTGCTGCTACCATAACACAGAAGGCGAAGAAAACATTTATTTCCTAACTATCCCCGGCTACTGAGATACTGCGGACTGCATATTGACGCGAGATAATTTGACGTATATATTTAACGTTCTAATAAAGAAACAAGAAACAGCCGCAAATATCATTCAGCGCCACACACGTCGTCTTCACACGCCGCTATCGTTATGTATCCGTCGACCATTTTGAAGCCGTTTCTTCAACGCCGCAGCTCGCTTCTTCTTGCTGTTCCGGAGCTGTGTCCCAGGCCGCCGCCGCTCGCCGACTACGCGCACGCGTTTTTTTTTTTAGCGCCCGAAACAAATATGGGCAACCCTCCGGAAAGCGGGGGGAGGGAGGTTGGGAATGCTCATAGCATACCACGCAGCCGGCTGCGTGGTTATGTGGTGACTTTTACCCACTAAACCCAACCTTTTAGGAACTGGCTTAACGATCTGACTAGAGATCTCTACCGTATACGAACGCGACCCTCCTTGGCAGAAAGGAGGGCGCAGCGCGCGCGCGCCGTCTGCACAACTTTTATAGCCCAATCCAGCGACGTAGATACGAGTAGATAACACGAGTCTCACGGCGGCGAATGGAACGTACATAATAGTTGTATTTTTAATAATCTTTATTGGTCATAATGGATGTACTGTAATCGGTTAGGCAAATAAAAATTGTTACTATTGGTTAACTAACGACGTAACCGGACATATAAATATAGGCTGGGTCGACGTAAAATTCATTCCATATTCCATATTTGATACACCAGTCGTTTGCACATAAATAGTAGTTTCACTTCTCCGCCACTAGACCACTAGTGCCAGCCAGTAGACAATAGTGGACCGCTTATCCCCACTATTACAGAGACTATTAAGGTTCTGTGGTCCGGCTGGCGCGGGGTACGCTGACAACGGACCACATCCCCACTTCAATAACTTGGCACATGCCCGGCCCTTGGACGTACCTCTACCAATGTAAAATTAGGTGGCCACATCGCTTAACAGTTATCTCTTCCATGCAAACCTTGGTAACGCACCAATAGCACTACATATTATTTACCCTATGTCTTGGTGAAGGAGATCCGTAAATAGAAGTGTGCATAAATAGTAGATTAAAGAGCATATATATTAATACATATTATAGCTTAATAAGTACCTACTTACATGTGTTTTTAATATATTTTTAATATATTCTTGACAGCCCTAAGTAACCACGGAAAAACAGCCGTGATGTGTGAATGGGAAAAGATGCAAAGTAATACAGACACTCGCGCGCAGCGATAAAGTTTTATTTAGCTTGCGTGCGCAAATTATCTTATTAATAATAATTATGTAGGCTATTAAACGTCGACAAGCAGTCAACATACAACATAGTAGTGGGCCGTGAGGAAAGTCCGGATACTGGGGAATGCCCCGAGGTCCAAGACCTGCTAGGCTTTAAGTCCAAGCAGATGATAACGCAAGCAACAAGGTTCGGACGTGTCAAGCTTCGAACGTATCATCCCAAGTGCCTCTTTGCATTGTAGGTTTCGGGCCTCGGGGCATCCCCTATCACACAGATTCTCCTCGTGGTTCATTACTACGGACCAGTCGTGGGAGCCGTTAACGGCATTGTAGGTATATTGTGGCTAATGGAAATGTTTCTTCGTTAGCCGTTTGTTTGGGGTTATGTTATTGTAGTTAGTCAATCTATGACATTTAGGGCTGTTACTCAACTCTCTAACGCGTGCACTGCTATGTTTCGATCTGCAAGGTATAGAGAGCCAGTGTAATTACAAGCTGTGAGGCGTTCCTTCTCAGTCCTCAGAGGAGACAACGCATTTCTGGCCTTCTTTATTTGAAGTTGGCTGCAGTGTACACTTACCATCAAGTGGACTGTAAGATTCTTTATCACTTCGGCTTTTAAAAAAGTCAAGAACCTTTTAAGCTATTGCATAGCTTCTATCGCGGGCCTTGAGCGTGGGGACCGAATCCAGAAATTTATTCCGCCGTAACGAAAAAACCTCACGCTCCCCACTCCGACGGGCACGGAGGTGTGGCTTGAAGGCCGTGCATCGTCTAACGTCGTTTCAGTTCGGCAGAGTTCGGCACTCGGCAGACTTCGGCACGGTGTTTGTGTGCGTGCGACTAGACGTATGCGTGTACACTAGCTGCTAACTCAATGATAAAAATTCCTGAATAACCTACATGTATTGTAAGATATTAAAAATATTTTAAACAATATTAACTTTTCATTTATTCAATAATTATTTATGTAATCTAAGTATCCTGTTTACTCCAAAGAATACAGTTTTAATTTTTTTATTGGATAGATTGGCAAACGAGCACACGGTCCACCTGACCTGATGGTAAGTGGTTGCTGCGGCCCATAGACATCTACATCTATCCTCGATTACAAATCAAAATGCAGATACGTTGTCACCCGTTAGGACTAAGATGGAATGCCTCATTTCCAGTAAAAAGGGTCTTCGGTTCTCTACACTCACCATACGAAACACAGCAGCATTAAGACACTATTTCACACTGGTATTCTGTGAGAGCGTATTCCTTCCTCGGTCGAGCCTGCCCATTATTAGTGCTACAACTATACTACTAATATAACTGCAGCATGGATCTACCATGTATAAACTATATACACTTAACTACTCAAAATAGTCTCATATTTTGCTTGTAAGTGGACGAGACATTGTTATAATTAATAAGTTTAATTAGTTCTACATAATGTCAAACATTAAACGTGAACTAATTTCTTTAAAAAATGTAAAACAAGTTATATATAATTATATATCAATTGGATTTATCCAGCGAGAAAATGAAATCATGTCGTGTTTACGCCATCTAGCGTATTTTTAGCATACCACCTTGAAAGTTAATCAATGTTTGTTCGATAAAATCATTTTACGTATAAAATGCAGTAGATGGCGATATAACAAATTATTATTTTACTTGTGTACTCCAAAGAATACAGTTTTAATTTATTACACTTAAATTCTCAAAATACTCCCAAATTATGCTTGTAAGCGGACAAGACATTGTTATACTTAATAGGTATAATTAGAATAATACTAGTTTTTACGGAATTTATCGCGTATATTTTGACTTTTTAAATACCCGACGTTTCGAACGCTTTACAGCACTCATGGTCACGGGCAGGGCAGGAGCGTTCGAAACGTTGGGTATTTAAAAAGTTAAAATATACGCGATAAATTCCGTAAAAACTAGTATTATTTCAATGTGTAGTGTTCGCGTAAATATAAGAATTCATTATGTAAACCAGTACGGACTGGTAACTGCAAATAAAATACGCCGATTAGAAAATCAAAAGACCAAGCGCGCAAGATATCTAACAGCCTTAAATTTCTTGAAGAGATGCCGTGACCATAATCTCATTCCTATGTGTGTTAAAATATCAACCAAAAAGGACATTCGAGGAAGCGCTAAGATCTTAAATCAGGCGAGTAAAAAGTTGTTACGGACGGTAATCCAACAAAAACGCTCCGATCTATATGACATAAACAAATCCATAGACACATCATCCAGTGAATTGAAGAAAGTTTTAACGACGTTTGACTATAATTTTTGCATGGAAACATTAAATAAACGCGAAATTAGTAAATATAATGAATGCAAAAACAAACATATAGAAAAATATCAAAAATTAACGAACAAGTCAAATGTCAAACATCTGAATCAATGCCAGAACCGAAAGCAACCATTGACAAACACAGATCATAGATTAATCGCGCTCTATAATCTGTCAAAACAAACACTGGATGATGCACAATTAGGGTTTTATCCAAAGGCCTCAACTTTGCAATTACACCCCGCAAATTACCGTACGAAGAAATTATCTGTAGTGTCGAGGACTGTTTATTTAAAAACAATATGCGGAAAGAAGATTTGGAGGCGATACGTCAAGACATCTCGTCTATGTTCAGTGCCTAAACCGAATCTTCCCAAAGACGAATTTATAGCGTTAAAGAACCTACGCAATAAACACGAACTTACGATTCTCCGCGCAGATAAGGGAAACGCCACGGTAGTCATGGATACGTCAGATTATAATTCTAAAATACAAGAACTTTTGTCGGATGTAAGTACTTATAAAAAGGTTAAAAACGACCCAACAAATAGCACACTAAAAACAACTAGTGACCTCATAAAGAAACACTCCGAAAAATTAAATCTGGACGTAAAATGGATAATACCTACGTGCGCCAAATCACCAAAATTGTATGGGTTACCAAAAATACACAAGCCCAATGCTCCATTACGTCCCATAGTGAGCCAAATCGATTCACCAACTTACAGATTGGCTCAACACTTAGCGAAAATACTCTCACCATTCAGGGGACATACAAGAGCACACATAAAGGATTCCTACCATTTTGTCAGCAAGATTAAAGACCTACATCTGGCAGACAATGAGACTATGGTCAGTTTTGATGTGCAGTCATTGTTTACATGCTTACCTGTTGAAGACTGCATCTCAATTGTAACTAGAAGGCTGGAAGAAAACAACATGCCCGTAGAATATGCAGTATTACTCAGACACTGCCTTACATCTGGCTACCTATTGTGGAAGGAGGAGTTCTACAAGCAAGTAGATGGTGTGGCGATGGGCTCACCTGTATCTCCCATTGTCGCCGACATATTCATGGAAGACTTTGAGGAGAAAGCCCTGCTTAGTTCTCCCATAAATCCAAGGTTCTACAAGCGGTACGTAGACGACACTTTCACAATTCTACCTTTAGATAAAGTAACTGCATTTTTAGACCATCTTAACTCTATAAATTCTAAAATTCAGTTCACAATGGAGTTAGAGGCAAACAATTCCTTAGCTTTTCTAGATGTGTTAGTAATTCGGAATCCTGATAACACCTTGAGCCATACTGTGTATAGAAAAAAGACCAATACAGATAGATATTTAAACGGTGATTCTCACCACCATCCTTCACAGTTAGCTACCGTGGGTAAATCTTTGTTTCAGAGAGCACGAGGGATCTGTGACAGTAAACACCTGGCTGCAGAGCTCCACCATGTCAAGCAAGTTTTGCATGACAACAAGCTTCGAGTCCCGCGCCTACGTCACAGTGAACGAGTGAAGCCGGTCACTGTCGAGCGTGTACCTGCTGTACTGCCATATGTTAGAGGAGTCACTGACAAGATTGGCTACATCTTGAAGCGCGCTTCCATCAAAACATACTTCAAGCCGCTGAAGAAGATTGGTCAGTTTTTACCATCGGTCAAGTGTAATGTCCCTCTGCAAGATGCAGGAGTGTACAAGCTTGATTGTGAATGTGGTCTCTCCTACATAGGACAAACTAAAAGATCAATAAAAACCCGCGTTAAAGAACATATAGCTGATGTGAAGAATCGACGCTCCGGGAAGTCTGCAGTCTGTGAACACGTACAGGATCGCCCCCATCACTACATCAGATTTGATAGACCGCAGATCCTCGCTAAAGAACACCGATTCCTTCCAAGGATGATTCGCGAGGCTATTGAAATCAAAAAACATCCTAATTTCAATAGAGAAGATGGCTGGGTGCTACCATCTGCTTGGGATCCTATAATAAATAAAATTAAATCCCAACCCAAGCATACAACTGCAAGACTTCAAGATACCATAAGTTCATACTGCATAGATCGGAACAAAAGTTAAATTTTAATCTATGGTAACCGCGGTTAACTATGACATATGGACGTTGAACATCTCAGTCCTGCCCGTGACCATGAGTGCTGTAAAGCGTTCGAAACGTCGGGTATTTAAAAAGTTAAAATATACGCGATAAATTCCGTAAAAACTAGTATTATTTCAATGTGTAGTGTTCGCGTAAATATAAGAAATCATTAGGTATAATTAGTTCTACACAATGTCAAACACTAAATTTGAACTAATTTCTTTAAAAAATGTACAGTACCTACCCAATATCTAAGCATCTAAGTAATAATTTATGTTACATTACTTTTTATACACAAAACAGTTCAAACTTAAAAAACTATCATAAAACTAATAAAATTATATTTATGTAAACTAAGTATTCATAAAATCTCATAATATAAGAAGTGACATATAAGTCTATATCAATAGGATATAAATGCCTATATCCATGAATGTGTATTATGCCATCCTTAAAATCCGATAACATAACAAGTTACATACAAGTATATATCAATAGGATTTAGCCTGCGAGAAAATGAAATCGTGTCATGTTTGCGCCATCTAGCGTATTTTGTGCGTACCACCTTGAAAGTTAATCAATGTTTGTTCGATAAAATCGTTTTACGTATAAAATGCAGTAGATGGCGCTATAACAAATTATTATTATACTTGTTTACTCCAAAGAATACAGTTTTAATTTATTACACTTAACTTCTCAAAATATTACCATATTATGCTTGTAAGCGGACCAGACTTTGTTGTACTTAATAAGTTTAAGTAGTTCTACATAATGTCAAACATTAAACGTGAACTAATTTCTTTAAAAAATGTACAACAAGTTATATATAATTATATATATATATTGAATTTATCCACCGAGAGAATGAAATCATGTCGTGTTTACGCCATCTAGCGTATTTTTTGCATACCACCTTGAAAGTTAATCAATGTTTGTTCGATAAAATCATTTTACGTATAAAATGCAGTAGATGGCGATATAATGAATTATTATTTTACTGTTTACTCCAAAGAATACAGTTTTAATTTATTACACTTAACTTCTCAAAATAGTCTTATATTATGCTTGTAAGCGTACGAGACATTGTTATACTTAATAGGTTTAATTAGTTCTACACAATGTCCATTCTGTACTATTTCACGCTGGTATTTTATGAGAGCGTGGTCCTTCCTCGGTCGAGCCTGCCCATTAGCGCTACGACTATACTACTAATATAACTGGAGCATGGCTCTACCACATATAAAACTATATATACACTTAACTTCGCAAAATAGTCCCATATTATGCTTGTAATCGGACGAGACATTGTTATACTTAATAGGTTTAATTAGTTCTACACAAGGTCAAACACTAAACTTGAATTAATTTCTTTAAAAAATGTACAGTATCTACCTAATATCTACGCATCTATATAATATCCACGCTCGAAAAGTGTAACTTGATTTAATATCAAAGACTTAACTGCAAAAATAAATAAATAGTTATAATTGCATAAGTTGATAAAAAATGCTATGCAATAGCTTTACCGCGGCAGTCACCGAGTGCCACACGTGTTTTTTTGTCAAGGCAGTATGGTGTCTTATACGTGGTAGAGCCATGCTGCAGTTATATTATTAGTAGGTATAGTTGTAGCACGAATGGGTCGGCTCGACCGGGGAAGGATCACGCTCTCACAGAATGGCAGCGTAAAATAGTAGCTTAATACGACTCTGTTTCGTATGGTGAGTGTAGAGAACCGGAGACCCTTTTTTTACTGGAAACGAGGCATTCCATCTTAGTCCTCACGGGTGACAGCGCATCTGCATTTTGATTTGTAATCGAGGATGTAGATAGATGTCTATGGGCCACAGCAACCACTTACCATCAAGTGGACTGTGTGCTCGTTTGTCATCCTTTTTAATATAACTGCAATATAAGTAAAATAACATGTAGAAAAGAAAGATTATCAATCAATTCTTTTACATTTAACGGAGTTGAGCAGTTCTCAAAAATTTTGTACGGCAAATATTTTTTTTTTGATTTTTAAAAATGTGTTTGTTTTAAATGATTTTGTTAAAGAATTTGCTAAAAGTAATATAACATTTGAGTAATTTAATGTTTGTTACCAATAAATACATACCATTTAGGAATAAAACAGGTTTATTTCTGAGCATGGCACTACCGTGTTCAATTTTGTTACTAAACAAAATTCATTTAATTAAATGTAGTTCTTTGATTATTCCGTGTTAAATATTTTATACGATTACATATGAAGGCATTTAAACTCCCAAAAAAAATTTTACTTGAAAAAGTTTGCTAATTTTTAAATTACAATACAAACATTTTCAACTGTGTTACTAAGGACGAAAACCAAACAATTTTTTTCTATGTATTTTAAAATAAAAATAAAATGTAAATATTGTTTGATGATATAAAATTACAATTTTTCGGCAAGTATTAATAAGTAAATATAATTAGTTAAAGTTCAAAACTAAAATTTTTGTCAGTTAAAAACCTTCGTTATTTTTATGGACAGTAACAAAATTGATTATGATTGGTAACCAAGAAATTATTAAGGCCCATTTACGTTGTTAGGAATACTGGTATAATTGGATTTAGTTTAATAAACAGAAAACAATAATAGGACTCTTAATTAAAATAAGCACCCCTTTATTTTAAAATTTATGATGTAACATACGGGAATTTAGACATAATTTCAAGAAACTGGTAGATTTCCCTAAATAAAAGAAAACTCTGTCATTTGTTGATGTTAATGAATACATTTGCATGAGAATGCATCTCCATTCTCATCAAAATGCAAGGATTTAGAAATATAGATGGTATAGAAGTTGATATTTCAAAAAAAGTAATTTCTAAAAATGCTAAATCTATGCGATTGCATGTCCATTTCGAATCTTTATAAATTTGTTGTAATGATGCTTCTAAGGCTTAATTTATTTATTTAAGGTTTAATAACCAGAACTATTTATTGCTGTTTTCTAGTTTGTTTGTTTTACTTTAGAATCATTTTCAGTTTAATACTGTACAATCTTTTATTTAGTGCTGCGTAAGATTTACATTTTGTTGAATTTTTTTTTTCGTTTTCTTCATGTAATTTTTGTAGTTTATGTAACATTTTGCTGTAATATTTCAATTTCTTGTCACGCTCTTTTTTTTATCTTTTTTATTTTCTTGATTCTTTGCCGCTTCTGTCTTTTCCAACGAATGATTGACGTTTTATGATTTTTGTTGATTTTGTTTTCCATTTTGCACTGCATTCTTTTTGCTTTTCTCTCCAATACTTTCTTTTTACCCGTTTTTCGTCACTAAGCTCAGATTTTTTTATGTTTAACCGTCATCCTTTCTAAATTTTTACGTCTTGTATCTTCTAACTTTTCTGGTTTATTCTGGCTTATTTCGATAGCGTTTCATTTCTTCCGCGGCAGTTAGCGGTGCCATTTTGTACGATAACCTTAAAATTAAAATCATTTATTTGAGATTTCATTCAGCACAATAACATCTCCATAACAAAAACTGTTTAAATAAACAAAAACACGACTTCAATGAAATCTTCGCTTTTGAAAGTTAAGGAGAAGAGGTACATCGTTAGTTTGTTTTTCGTTTATTTAAACATTTTTTTTCACCATTTTTTTTATTTAAAAAAACTTTCTATATTATAATTTAAATTAACTTTAGTGATTTATTTAATAAAAAGTTAGAATGGAATATCCTATTACTACCAAAAAAAAAAAAAAAAATTATGAAAATCGGTCATGCAACACAAACAAAATAAGTTTTAAATATAACAATACTTTTTGCAGACAAGCTTTTATCCGCATACTAAATTTCATTCAGTTGCTATTAACCATTAAGCAGTTCCTTCATGAGGAGACACTCCTGTCTGTGACATCAGGTTAAGTCTGTCAAAAAACTGCTTTGTCATAAAAACTAAAAGTGCTTGCTAATGTTGGTATCCGATTGAGCTAAAAATTTTAGCTCAATCGGATACCAACATTGAAAAATGGTTTGCAAATTTTGACGGACATATTTTTACTTACATATGAACAGTGCAAGTTAAATAAAAGCAAAAACATACGTGGTCGAATTGTGTGCTGTTTTTTTTTTTTGGAAGTCTGTTTAAAATAAATCATGGCTAAAAACTATGTATGGCATCGTCAACATGAAATTCGTTCTGGATTTCAATTAAATATATTCAGCAGATTGTACGAGAGCGAAAAACAAATACTTACCTAACGTTAAACATACATTTCATATTCTAATATTTTCTATTCGTTGGCAGTAGGCTAATGTATTCGTCACTTAATGATATCTAAATTAAAGGACATCTAAATTGTATTACCAATGCGATCAACATATACGTTACCTACTCAAAAGTAACAAAATTGAGGTAACAAAATTTGAGGTTATGGGATCCTTTACCGCCTAAAAATATTATTTTATTAGCTAACGTTTTAAAAATAGTGAAAACATGAGTGAATGCAGATGGAAATCATTAGAAAAATGTTCTTTTTAATAAAGTACTTACCGTTTAAAGTCCAGTAACAAGTTTGAGTTTAATCGGTACCCACGACACTCGTGCACGGATTGTTTGACACAGAATACATGTCAGCCTACCAATTTAAGATGAAAGGACTTAGACATGGAGAAAAATGTTTACACAGCATTAAAAACATCCAAAAAAGTAGTAATATTTACAAAATATGTGAAATATCATGGTAACAATGTTGATAATCAAAATTGAGTTAAATTTAGGACAACAAATAATTTGAAAACATTAATAAATGAAATAAGTAAATACATGTTCAAAGGTATCGTTGTGTAAATAAATAGTGATGTAATTAATCAAAATGGAAAGATGTACTCCTAAAATTTTATTTTTTGGTAAAATCAATTTTCAAATCATGTGATAGAGGATAGGACAATCTACAATCCATACAAAAAAATAAACAGGTTTCAGAAAATAAATATTTTATTATTTTTAAACGCTTCTGGGAGTATTTTATTTGTGATTAATTATATCTATAGATATGACTTTAAAAGGTTTAAAAAATCAGATAAATATGGTGTCTTATATAGTCACAAAATAAACACGAACTTAAAGGACATCTAAATTTAAGGCGGTACAATTTTGGTGAGAACTGCTCAGTTGCAGTTTATAAAAATAATATAAAATAAGATTTGTGCTATACCGCCAGTTTCTATAACACTCCTCTGCATTCTGAGGGCAACTAAACACCTTTCGAATTTTCCGGTCCTGTGCTTTGCGCCAATACCTTTTAAAGAATTGAGTTAACACAATCCGCACAGTTAACTGATTTGGCGCAATGCACTGAGTGTAACACATGTCTAGATCTTATTGAGATCGTCAATTTGCTCGCCAAGCATGATCGTTATGTTAAATCTTTTACAAAGAGATGCCTACGCCCAGCAATTACCTTTTACAGGTCGATGAAGAATGGGGAACGGAAATTAAGTTTATATAACTTAAATTAAAAACCCCGAAACAAAAAGATCTGATGATCTTCAAACAGCGGACCAGATTTTCTTAAATTCCAACTGAGAACACTCGACCAAGTCAACTTCCAACCAAAAACAACTAAATAGAAATCGATTCGTCCGTCTGGACGCTACGATGCCACAAACAGATACACATACACAAGTTAAACTTCTAACACCCCGCTGTTTTCGTCAGAGGTTACAATGAGGTGCAAAGGTAAAAACGCAATTTAAAAGTAACTATTTATTAATTATTCACTTAACGATCTATTTACATCACAATATAATAAAATACAGTTATCAAATTTAAAAGTGTACTTTTTAATTTTAATGCAAAATACATATAAATAAAAACACATATCAAAATGGTGGGCTGTAAACAGCAGACAATATTACCCTTATAAAATATTCCTAAGTTTTAATAATAAGTTAACAACTAAAATTGATTAAAAGTAAATAATATCAAATCGAAACCTGAAACTGAATAGAGATCAATTTTCATAATTTTTGAAATTAGGTAGTTGACAACATCGTAAATAAATTCTGAGCTTCACTCGGTGTTAGAAAAAATACATAATTTTTCTCAAGGTTTACACTTACCTAGATAAAATTGGAAAGTAATATATTAATACATTATATATAAATAAAAATGTCATCCAAATCGTTAGCAGTTTACGATACATAAGTACATATATATATATATATATATATATATATATATATATATATATATATATATATATATATATATGTATACATAAATATATGTATGTAGCGTAGTATATGTATGTAGTAGACCGAACAGAGAATTGGCATATCGTGATCTGACTGGACATTTCATGATACACCGATATTTAATGATTTGGTCGATAATAATTTATAACTATTGTACTTCTCTTATCAGCGACCGGTTGACGTGCAACCGACAGCCTTTGCGCAACACTAAAGTCGTGAGACATTTATAATATTTAAAATCAGCAATATGTGTTTAAGTGATATGTCGGATAAATTACCGTCCAAATCATGTAATGCGTGTCATTAAGGTGATAACTCGAAAATTTTGTGGTTTTTCTATTTAACATATTTTTTTAAGTTTTATAGATTACAAACCAGAATTTTGGTATATGATTTTTAACTTGTTTAATCTTGGATCGCATAACAGGAAAACACGATATCATGTAATTTTCTCGATACAAAAAAATTGCAAAGTAGGCTCTAATTAGTTATATTTCTCGACGACACCACAATATTCTTACGAATAATTTTACGGAATTATTTTAAGGCACAGTAAATAATCATATCTAAGTTCTCATAAACCAGTTTTTTTAATCCATAACGAAGTTTTGTTAAAATAAATAAAAATGTTGTTTGACGCTTACTTAGTTTTTTCAGAGCGCTTGCTCGGTATGGCTATCTCATAATTTGCGTACTTTGAAATCATTGCATCACTTTTATTTTGAAACTCCCGCAGTCGTCCGTTAGCTTCACCGACAAAGGAACAAGCCACGCCCCTAAAACTTCGATTCAGTTTCAAGGTATCCCTCTTAAATGCCCAAGCAGATCACGATCAGCCAATTCTACTCCGACAAATAAGTATTACTCGCTTTAAGTTTTGAGATATTTATTATATTAGGAACTATGACGTTATAATTTAATAAAATTATACATGAAAACTATGTAATGATTTCTTATATTCACGCGAATGCTACACGTTATATGAAATCTATTTTAAGAATATTATCGCGTTTAATTTTAACTTCTCAATTTTCGATGTTTCGGGCACTTACAGCACCCATGGTCATGAAGATCATACCATCAACGAAAGATACCTTTCGATTTTAATTAAGCTTTGGACCGATTACCGAGAAATCAGCTTAGCGTTAAGCCTTGAAAATAAAGAAGTTGAAAATAAACGCGATAAAATCAGTAAAATTTATTGTAATCAATACGTAGTATTCGAGTAAATATAAGAACTCAATATATGACGTCATAAGTATATTCCCATAAAGTTTTTGTGGAAAATGATTTAATTCGATCATTAAAATTATTTTGACACGAGATGTCAACTACCGTTTTGCATTTCAATATAATATACAATATTTGTTACCACAACAGAAAAAAACTTAAATTATTATACAATCGTACTCCCCGCGGTATAGTACTTAGTACTAGTATTTATTGTACTTTGTATTAGTACTTCAAATTATCATACAACAACGCTGGATACGTTTTCTGGCTGAATCCATAAAAGTAGTATATAATTTCTGTGACAGTGGCCAGTCTCAAGTCTTAACAGAGCACATAGTTATAGCTTACAGGTGTGTGCGTAAGATGAAATACACTATTTATTCCCTAACTTTCATATTTCAACGTGACGGCAATCCGACACGACTGGAGAGAGATCAGGACCAACTTTTGAGAATTTCTTGACAGAAAAACTCAATAAATGATTTCGGCTCCATTCGGTATTTGAACCCGGGACGGGGCAGTCATGAAATATTACAAAGTTTGTTAAAATATTACAATGGCTTGATTAAATTAATAAATAGTAATCGTTGGTGCTATTTCCTGGTATGTCCAAACATTGCCTGTGTTCCGGAATAGAACCCAGAATACTGGCGAATGCAAATGACGGTCATTAATTGATGCCATATTGTAATGGCGTGCCGCCGCCATATTGTGTCGGATATCCCGACATATTAAAACAATTTTTAAGCTATTGCATAGCTTCTATCGCGGGGCTTGAGCGCGGGGACCAAATCCAGAAATTCCGTAACGAAAAAAAACCTCACGCTTCCCACTCCGACGGACACGGAGGTGTGGCGTTGAAAGCCGTGCATCGTCTAACGTCCTTTCAGTTCGGCAGACTACGGCACGGTGTTTGTGTGCGTGCGACTAGACGTATGCGTGTACACTAGCTGCTAACTCAATGATAAAAATTCCTGAATAACCTACATGTATTGTAAGATATTAAAAATATTTTAAACAATATTAACTTCTCATTTATTCAATAAGAGAAAAAAAATTGTTTTGTTATCGGTCACCACGCTCAAAAAGTGTAACTTGATTTAATATCGAAGACTTAACTGCATAAATAAAATAAATAAATAATTATAATTGCATAAGTTGATAAAAAATGCTATGCAATAGCTTTACCGCGGCAGTCACCGAGTGCCACACGTATTTTTAATTGTGTGTACGCTGAATGAAGCATGTCAGAATTTGTTTTTATTTATTCAAATCCAAAAAACGGCAGAGCTTAAACAGGTAAATCTGTGCGATAAAGAAAATGAGAAACCATACTCATTCTTCGTTACTGAGAAAGAATGTTTAAGAGCATGTATGATGTCATATACTGGCCAATGTTTTAATACGAATCACCAGTATGGCGTTGATTTATAACGTCCTTTGCATTGGCTAGTATACTGTATTCTATTTCGGAATACCGGCATCGTATGGTCTTCGTAAAATAGTTTCATTATTCGCCGCTAGCGGCGCTGATGGCGCATTTTTGACGTAGTCTGCAATAATTTTTATATTATTTTTTGTGCCTCATATGTTATATAAATATATCTACACTAGCGCTGTGATATTACTGAACAGCCATAAAACTTTCATCAAAATCGGTCACGCCGTTTATGAGACGAAGAATTACGAACACACGCAAACCGGAATTTTATATTATAAAGATGAACAGTAATAATTGGTTAAATCGTGAAATGGCCGGACGCTTCAAGACATGTTCAATTCTTCGATCTGGCCGCAATATATAATATCATAAAGAATTAATAGATTTTTGTTTAAATTTTATATTTTAAAGTTTACAAATATCTAGAAACAATAATTATTGTCCAAATACTAAAGCGGTGCTCAGTTTAAAAAAAAAACGTTTTTTAAACTGAGCACCGCTTTAGTATTTGGACAATAGTTATTGTTTTCCCCTACGTCACGAAACTCGTGCTGTCTCTATCACTTTAAGGTGTTACTCCTAGCGAACGACTTTGAACGTTCGCTCTTATACATTCCA
Organism: Parnassius apollo; assembly: GCA_907164705.1. NCBI lineage: Eukaryota > Metazoa > Arthropoda > Insecta > Lepidoptera > Papilionidae > Parnassius > Parnassius apollo. The sequence continues at coordinate 44,991 of CAJQZP010001498.1, read as the reverse complement.
CGCGCTCTCGCTACAATATATCGCGTAAGAAATACACACAAATTTTAAAATATTTTCTTAGTCGTTAGAAAAAATTCAATACATCAAAATGTTCATTAATAAAGCGCCTGTCCATTAGTGTCAATCGCAAAATAAAATAATGCTTACTTTATGAGCATGTTATCAGTAATTATATCGCATTTCTGTGGTTTATTTGTAAGAAGATTGATTAAGTATTTACTATTAAAAAAATGGAAATGACTTTTATGAAATCAAGATTATGTAGAAATTTAATAGATTTTTTATTAGTTGATATATCTTTTTAATAACAAGTAGATATCTCCTAAAAACCTCACAAATAACGAGTAGCGCGGCATTTTGCTCAAACACGCACCTGAAGTCAAAGTGACTGTGACGCTGTGAGACTTAACGATATCTAAAACTTGAGTTAAGGTCGAATATTTAAACTTAAAAAACTTAATTAGGACAACAAAGTTCGACTTGCATTAACGTAAAATATCTCTTTATTCTAACAAAACTGTTGTATAAATTTTCACCTACTTCTGATTCGAAGTTTTGCAGACGTATTTACAAACCGATGACAGAACACTAATACCGTGATTATGACCTAGTATCTCTAGGGTCATCAAAGTTCATGTTCAATACGAGTAGCTTAAGTTTTTTGAAACTATTATTAGGTATATCCTCCTGTCTTTGTAATTCCAATATAAACATTAACGAGTCCCTATCAATGATCTTCCAACGAACATTTTCTTACGTACAACGTTTCGAAAAATCTGTTCTAATCGAATTTCCAACGAATATAAACAATGTTTTTGGTATTTTTATTTGGAAATATAATATAATATACTAGCTTCCGCTTCCATCTGGGCGAAAACCCAAAAATATTCATGTACGTTTTGCCATGCATCAAATAGGTATCTCAAGTTGCATAATACCAACTTTACGGATTTTATCGCGTGTATTCACCCGGGCTAACTGTGACATCGGGACGTTAAACAGCTTAGCCCCCGCCCCCCTCCATGGTGACTATGAGTACTGTAAAGCACCCGAAATGTCGGGAATTAAAAATAAGTTAAATAAAACGCGATAAAATTCATGAAATAGGTTTTATTCAACGTCAGATATTCGTGTTAATATAAGAAAAAAGGGACGGTAATGGTGTATTTGAAACTCTTGTGAGTCGAAGTCTCGAAGTCATCGGTCCTGGATGATCGAGATGGTATGTCGATAGTGGGACATTACCATTGCCTATCGGGTGTAGGAATCCCTCTTTTTTTACCTCTTTTATGCGATATGAGAATACATTGAACAAAACTACTTATGTGTTACTGTTTTTATTTTATCAGTTAAAGAATCATGTCCAGTTTTGACCTGAAAATTTTTTAACGCGTCTAGTGATATAAAATATCTTATAAAATTGCATATTTTTTTCTTATTTCGTATCGCATAATTGAATTTTCAAATAAAGCCAGGAAAAAAGTAATGTTACTTTGTTTATCATTCTCAATAGACTTTTGGCGATGGAAAGTGTTTTACAATGGCTCAAAGGCCCAGAAGCCATGCCAAAATATATAAAAAACGTGTTTTACGCGTTCCGTTTTAGACTACGAAAAACTTGTTCATTCGTCATGTGGTTTATGAATGTTCAAAGTAACCAATTTCTTTTTTTATAATTTATTAATTTATGATTAAATACGATTTTAATGGTGTACAGACCTTAATTGACAGCTGTTATAACCTCAAAATTTTATTTACTTAATAGCATTTTTCCCTGGCCCTTAAATAAAAAGATGATAAGTTATTATGTTATTATAAACAATAATTGTTTTTGTACAACAGAAGTTGAAGGTAGACACGACCTGTTAAAAACTTGTTCATTGTTACTTGTTCATTCGGTAGACACGACCTGTTAAAAAAATCAAGTGACAGGTCAATCAATGTATGGAAAGTCCTTTCAATGAAATATTCCATATTAATCACTTCTTGAGTTTTTAAGATTCAAAAATGTCCATGTTTCATATGTACTTCCCAATTAAAATGCTTGTCTGTCTGCGGGATTCTTTATAACTTTCAAACGAATGTGGAAGATAATGTTACGCGTAAGTGTCAAGCAATTTGTATTATAGGAAATATATATAAACATATTTCCTAAAATACAAAGTGCTATTATTGTATATATTTAACCTAAAAAAATATTCTGGATGTGAAATGAGAAACATTGTTCAAATTCAAGGAAAATTCGATAAAAACGCACTATAGTTTAAATATCATAGATTTAACACTAATTTGTGATTATGAAACATAGTTCATATTACTTATAATAGGTGTAAGACAAAATGTTAAAAACTAGTAATATATCTATAGTAATATTACAATGTTAAAAAAATAAAAACACATATAAAATGTGGAATTATTTTGTACATTTTTTTTCTCCAAGTGAAAATCTTAAATTAATTTCTTTAACACATAGACCAACAAACATAATAGACAGGAGACTTAAGTTAATTTCAGGTGACGCCTAACGCCTCAACTTGTTGTAAGTATACGCGCGCCCTCACGCACACTGAGCTCATAATTAAAAAAATAAAGACTCTTAACAAATTATTAAAAAGACAACAATATCTCTTATATATTATAAGACTAAATTAAATCTAAATTTATCCCCTAATTAGATATTTCTAGAAAGTTCGACATATATATTTATAAAAAAAAGATTTCTATAAAATATCCGCCGGCGTATTAACTACTTTTTTAATTTGTAACAAATTTAACACATATAATAATTATTATAACAAGAAACCAATTACAATACTACATATATAATGAATTCATCCTTTACTAAGGCACAGAATTACCAACTTTCAAAACTTCCGTGCCGGACAATCTATAGTCGTATATTATCAAACCAAAAGGTTAAACCAACAGCCTCATAAACAACTGCCATCTCCAAGTTCCTTATTTATGCCCGATTCCTATACTAAAGACACGTTTCGTTCTCCGTAACGATCTGTTTTATTGAACAACCTCGTACTCAAGTCAAAAAAAGTTTGTATTACAAACTACTCCTTCGGCAACTTCAGATAACTTAAAATAACATCCCAGCGTTGGTTTACAGGACTATTATTGTACTTCACATGGACTGTAACGGCTCGTAAAGGAAAACGAAACCTTTCTTTATTAAATATTAAAACCTGGTATTAGAAACACCGAAGAATCGTAAGACATACTTTCTAGACTTTTTAAAATTCTACTCAATTTTAATGTTTAATATTTACAACTATGTTTGTTATAATTATTGCTTAATGTGAACAGTTGATAATAAAATTTAAGTTGCTTTTTACTCGTACACAAAGTAAATAAAACATATTTGTCAAAATAAGGTGAGTTACAAATAAAAGTTTATTAACTTTCTTATTTTTTTTTGTTGTAAACCCTTTCTTCTGTTTTCTGTCAATGATATATATAGCAAGAGCTTTTAAATATCAGACAGGGCAAAGTAAAACTACCCACTTATCAACAATTTCATTTCAATCGCCAGGAAATGGACCGATGTCATAATTAATTAAAATCTCAAATCAACCAACAAAAATAGACAGTAAACTACGTTAATTTAAAGTGATCCCAAAACCACCAAGCTCAAGTTATTGTATGAACACGCACTCACGCACACATCTATTATCTATGTATTAATACGTTAAGGAAAAACCCTTTTTAACTCTTTGTAAGCTATTATTTGAGAAAAAAAATAGTCCCGCTGGGTTTCTAATTAAATAAAATCTATAACTTTCAAATAAATTTGTAGGTACGATACCCGCACCACCTGCTGTAAGTTAATTGTACTATGCCTAAACCTTCGCGCAAGTGCAAGCAATAAGTTGACAAAGTTTTACTGCAGTGTGATGCAACGATATGGCTACACACAAGCAAACAATCATTATTTGTTTATATTCATACTGTCAATGTCAAACACTTAGTAGTCTGTGGTCAAACAAGAGATTGTTGCCAGACTTTTAAAATGTTGCTAGCAAATAATTACGGACAAATCGACTGAATAAGCTGTGAGTTTTGTGTGATTTCAAATATTTCTTTTTCAATAGTGTGTCAATGTTAAGGCAAAAAAGCGTTTTTTATATTTTGTAAATATTTTAACTAGCTGTTAGAGACATCGCCCGCATTTAATTTAGTTTTTTTTCGCGCGGAACCCTAATTCTTTTCTCAAAATAAAAGTAACCCTAGTTACTTCTTATAACATTTATGTGTTATTTAAAGTTCCTGTCATTATCGGTCCAGCCATTTTGGTGATTTGCCGAAATAAACAGACAGTAATACAAACATTTTAAAAATCGTGTTTTTGGTATAAGTATCGTATTTACATTCATATGCATTTAGTAAAAAGCTGTTATTTTGATATTACAAATAGATACTTCAATTTTATTTATTTGTATTGATGTTATAAGTTACAAATCTAAAAATCTAATTAATTACGGTCTCAATACTACTAGTACATCTAAAACGATGTTATTGGTTGCGAATTATTTTAGATGTGTTTTTGCGTGAGTTATCTAACAATAAATTGAGCTTGGTTTTTGTTTTACCTAAAATGTATATTGTTCTCTCTATATTCTTTGTTGGTCTGTGACTAAACTATATTTTTAATAGAATTGTAAGGTCCTGAACAACGGTGAATTGTTTTTCGTTTAAACTAAACCAACACTTAAAGTCCTATGTTTTACATGTCATCGAGAATACAAATCAATTTGCATATTTACATCTCGCGCGTATTCAACGGCACTTCTTCAAAAACTCCAACACTTCGTGCGGGTAGTTCTGTCTCGTGGTCGACTTGACCGCCGACCGCGCGTATTCCAATGGCGTCACTGAACTGAAATAAACGAAATAGAATGACCATCATCATGTGTTTTAAAACTTGGTAGATTTTCCATTTTTAGGTAAATTAGATTTTAATTATAGGCCTCGCCCATAAATTGCCATCTGTTTCCATCTTCCTTCTTTCCTGACTTCCAGTATCTTTTACTAGGTTGTCATTCCACTTAGTGTCAGGTTTTCGAGTACCACTTAGTTTCTTGGTGCGAGGCTGCCACTCGAAAACCCTACTTCCTCATCGGTTGATGTTTCTTATATAGGATAGAGTGACAAACGAGCCCATAGACATCCACATCTATCCTCGATTAGGAATCGAAATGCAGATTGTCACCCGTGAGGACTAAGATGAAATGCATCGTTTCCAGTAAAAAGGGTCTCCGGTTCTCTACACTCACTATAAGAAACACAGCAGCATTAAGCTACTATTTCACGCTGGTATTCTGTGAGAGCGTGGTGCTTGTCGGTCACTCTGGTTCTACTGCGGATATCCTCATTTCTAAGTTTATCACGCAGTGAAACCCCGAACATAGACCTCTCCATAGCCCGCTGAGCGACTTTGAGCTTCCTCATACGGCCAGCAGTGAAGGACCACGTCTCAGATCCATTTTTTTTATTTATTCAGGAGAACAAACAATTACATAATAATGCTTAAACCAAATAACATTTTATAAATAAATATCCATAAGTCATTACTGGAAACACACAATGGTTGTACTGGTTTTGAGGTATTTCTGACGAGAAGATCTGTTGTAATTTCCCGAACGCTGTCCAGCCGAGTTGAATCCGTCGATTGACCTCTCGGTCGAAGTTGGACTTACCTAATTGGACTATTTGTCTCAGGTAAACGTACTCGTCAACAACTTCGAGCTTAGTGCTCCCAACAACTACGGGCATTGGTGTGCCATAGACATTAAACATGATCTTTGTTTTGTCCATGTTCATCTTAAGACCTATCCGTTGGGAGGCACTATTGAGGTCATTGAGCATAGTGCTTAAGTCCTCCAGCAATTCTGCCATAAGGACTATATCGGTGGCAAATCGAAGGTGAGTGATGTACTCGCCATTGATGTTAATACCGTATCCTTTCCAGTCCAGTAGCTTGAAAATGTCTTCCAATGCAGCGGTGAAGAGTTTCGGGGATATAACGTCACTCTGTCTTACACCGCTCTGCAGTTGGATAGGTTTCGTACTCTGGTTCTGTACTCGGATAGCCATCGTAGCCCTACTGTACAAACACTTCAGCACTTCAATATACCGACAGTATATAGTAGTAGTAGTTCGATATAGTAGTAGTAGACTGTCTCGTTGGTCTAGTGGTTGTAGTAGTGCGACTGCTGATCGTGAGATTCTGCGTTCGAATCCCGGGTCGGGCCAAAAAATTAATTATCGAGTTTTTCCGTCAAGAATTTCTCAGTAGTTTCCCGGAGTCAGGAAGTTGGCGGTGTCTCACCCCCGTGCCTCGGAAAGCACGTAAAGCCGTTGGTCCTGCGCCTGATCTCTCTCCGGTCGTGTCGGTTTACCGTCCCACCGGATTATGAGAGTGAGGGAATAGAGAGTGCACCTGTGCTTGCGCATACACTTGGGCACTATAATCCTGTCCTGTGCCGATGGCTAGCCTCCGTTGAGGCAGGCCGCCGTATCGAAATTCGGTCTGGAGGACTTTATTATTATTATTATACCGACAGTCAACTTGGTATTACTGAAGGGACCGTAGCACAGCCCAAATATCGACAGAATCAAAGGCTTTCTCATAGTCCACATACGCCAGACAAAGTGGCAGATTCTACTCTTCGGTCTTCTTCTTCGGACTGGAGAGAAATCAGGAGCAGGGCCTGTTCTCCTCACTGTGTTGTTGCCTCTGGTCGTGACTGGTTACTGTCCCATCGGACTATAAGAATGAGGCAATAGAGAGTGCACTTGTATAATCTAGACTAGTCTAATTACCTTCTGTTATGCGCGTGGGCAAGTCGCTTCCACAGCTTGCGGTCGATGTGGCGGAATATGATCATGACGAGGCGCAGATCGCACGTGGGCGAGTTGATCGCCAAGTGGAGCGATGTATCGCCACCCTTCACGTCCTGGAAACGGGAAATTATAAGTTGAAAAATTGAAAACTATAATTAATATGTGTTTTTTTAAATACTTCATAAAATATATATTATATTAGCAGTATAGTTGTAGCGCGAATGGGTCGGCTAGACCGGGGAAGGACCACGCTCTCACAGAATACCAGCGTGAAATAGTAGCTTAATGCTACTGTGTTTCGTATGGTGAGTGTAGAGAACCGGAGACCCTTTTTACTGGAAACGAGGCATTCCATCTTAGTCCTCACGGGTGATCATCTGCATTTTGATTCATAATCGAGGATAGATGTAGATGTCTGTGGGCCACAGCAACCACTTACCATCAGGTGGACTGTGTGCTCGCTTGTCACCCTATTCTATAATAATAAAAAATATAATATGGCTTCATTTACCGATGTGAAGATTTGACAAGTTGTCTTATTGTATTCTGTATGTACTATGCAATCATAATATTAATTTTAAAAAGTGACTTAATTAGCCACTTGCCGGACTAGCATGAGCCGGAGAGAATATATCCCCGGAGAGAGGATATAATTTTTTATCCCTTGCTTAGTTTTATCCACCCTGCGAGCATGGGCAAGAGACAAAAATTATATCCCCCGATTATATCCACTGACAAGTGGTAAAATTATCTTATCTCTATAGTATATCCCCATTTGACATAACGAGTGGACATATATCTCCCCCGTCCGTAGCATGGGGCCAAGGGGAAGAGAAAAAATTATCCCTTTTTGACATTTGAAAGGGACAATTTTATCCTCTTTCGCGGACGTGGGTTTAAGTTTATCTTCATACCATTTTAATACAAAAATGATGTCTCGAGCCTATTGCGGCTATATTTATTTGGGCCTCATACTTTTTTTTATAGAAGAGAAGTCAAACGAGCGTGCACCCGCACGTACGCACCAGAAGGTAAGTGACTACCGCCGCACATCATCATCATCATCATCATCACTACAGGCCTTCACAAGTCCATTGCTGAACATAGGCCTCCCCCAAGTAATGCCACAAAGCACGGTCCTGAGCCACCTGCATCCATCGACTTCCTGCATGTCTTACCAGGTCGTCACTCCATCTAGTGGGGGACGCCCTACACTACGCCTACCGGTACTACCGGTAATAGCTCAATGCCATGATTTAATTACATAGGTTGTGTCAATAATACCCAAAGCGAGTCCATGGTCAAGTCAAATTTAATGATAATAGAATCGGTCTATACTATATTTTAGGTAAGTATTATAACGTTTTAAAATAAAGTTATCAAACTTAGTAAAGTTACAATTCAAAGGTTTAAATTAAGAAATATGTTAGTTAATTCTTTAGCAAAGCTTGCTAAATATACTATACTCATGATTATAAAATTATTTATTCCTTGTTTTGTTTGAAATCATTACATTTTTATTCCTCATGCTTCATCATTTTCAATTAAAATTAAATCTTTGTGAATTAGAGTAGACATCAATTTTGATGTATTTTGTAATTTTCTTATAATGGCAGTAATTGCGGGGATATATTTTTTTAATTTCTTCAAGAGGTTAAACACCTCCAACGGGTCTGTATTGTCCAGTTTCACAATTTGCTTAATTCTAAACACATATTTTTTAATAAATGCTATCACAAGCGAAGTAATACCTGCGATTTGATACAAGCAATGTATATTTAACTTAAATATTATACAAAAGAAAATAAAGAAAGAATTAGAATAATAGAAAAAATAAAAACAAGGCAGAAATACGCTTAAAATAAATATAACAAATATTATAAATGGCATATTGTTTAACAAAAATTATTAACAGTTTAGCAATATAATAAACAAAAGGTAAAAGAAAATATGAGTTAATGTAAATCTACTTAATCTTAAAACTAGTTTATAGCTAGTATAGTTTATAGCTTTATACTATCGTACAAAGATGTTTTATAAAACATCTTTGCTATCGTATATTATCTATGCGCGGGGATAAGTTTATCTACTGTCGATATTATATCCACCATAGGCCCATGCTCGCAGGGTGGATATAGCTTTGACATAGGGATAAGACAATTTTATCCCTTGTCAGTGGATATAATCGGTGGATAAAATTTTTATCCCCTGCTCATGCTAGCCCGGCTGGGGGGGGTTTCTTTCGTAGTTTTTTTTACTGTTGGAGGAACCTCATTTCAAAAAATTATTAGTAGATTTTATACGTTTTAAATAATAACACTTTTTATAGAATAATAGTGCCTAAATAGATGACCTATGACCTAGGCCTAGAGGGGTAGTTTACCTAAGTAGTCTGGCTAACCAATTACAAAGCTAAATTTACACACTCACCCCTTTCCAAACATCAGCATCCCCGTGCTGCAGCAACACGTGCAGTATGTGCACCTTCGGACTCTCTGCACTGTGGAGACTGCAAGCTACGTGCAGTGCTGTGTACCCTGCAAAAATTAAAAAAAATATCTATTTATTTAGTTAATATTTGGGATACAAACAGTGAAAATATTACATAGTTACTTAATTATAGCTTATGAACGTCCCACTGACGGGCAAAAGCCTTTCCTCTTTTCTAAGAGAGTTTTTTAGGACAAGGCAATATCAGCCGCGCTGCCCCAATGTGAGTTGGCGCAATTCACATGTCCTCGAATATTTTTTTTCTTATTTATCAGACATGGTGGTTACCTCACGATGTTTTCCTTCACCGGCGAGCATGTGGTAAATCGGCACTTAAAATTGCAATTAACAATTTCATTACCGGCGGGGATCAAACCAGTTTGGTCGCGTACTGTGAAATTTACAGTGAGCGCTAACCATCTGAGCTACCACGGCTCACTAGTTACTTAAAAGTTTAAATTCAAGTACACCAGTATAGTATCCACCATTATACGTGATAGAGCTATACTGCAGCTATAAGTAGTGCAGCCTATATAAGTAGTAGTGGGTCAACTCGACCGAGGAAGGAACATGCTCTGAACTGAACTGAACATGTATGTGAGTGTAGCGAATTGGAGACTATTTTTACTGAAAACGAGCCATTCCATCTCCTCAGGGGTGACAACGCGTCTTCATTCAGTTTGATCCTTAAACCAAGATAAACGTGGATGTCTCTGGGCCACAGCATCCACATACGATCAGGTGGACCGCTTGCTCGTTTGTCACCCTTATTCTACAAAAAAAAAAATTGGTTGACTCTGCAGGCCATCCCTAGAACTTCCCGCTAATTTCAAATGTAAAGCGCTCCAAATTTCACCAAATTATGTTGTGAAATTTCGAAGTTATGTTAAAAAAAAAAAAGTTTTTTTTTTGTGCAAATTCTTTCTCCTTCGACATCTCACGAACGAATGAACCGATTTTTATTTTCCAACCGGCATTCGACGTCATTTTTTGAGTTTAAGAGCTGATTAGTTTTTGAAATCGATCGGTAAAGCAGTTTAAAAGTTATTTCAAAGAAACAGTTTTTCAACCTTTTTATTTTTGAGATTTCTCAAAATTTACTCGTCTGAATGAGTTCATATTATCACCAAATCTATTCAGCATTGATATCTTTAGAACGCCGAAAACTGTATCTCAATCGATCAAGACGTTCAAAAGTTATGAAAGGCTTATACACACACACACACACACACACACACACACACACACACACACACACACACACACACACACACACACACACAATTAGAATCTCAAAACGTCGAGATCTGATGAAAACTCGATTTTCGAAAATCGGGGTGAAACCAATAACTTACCTATTTTTAAAAATTTTCTATTTTCTAAGCGGGAAGTTAAAAAACTTGTTCCGTGCGGGATCCGAAGCCGCGGCCTTTAGCGCTGCAACTCTTTGGTAAGCAACTGCACCACGGGGCCGATCATTTAAGGCCAGGTATAGTCAGACGGTCTTAAGCAACAGAACGGTACTCACCTTCGGTATTCACGTGGTGGATATCAAACAGCGGTATCTCACTGGCTTCCTTCCGTACCAGTTCACTCAACGCGTCCGCGCAAACATCACCAGCTCTCACGCAAGCTATCACCAGATTATCACCGAGGGCGTCCACCTGTAGAGGGTTTGGAAAATTGAAATATAATATTTTAATAATCGCTCACAACTTACGTGCCAGCCAAGCTGTAGTTATATTATTGTTGTATTACAAATGGATTGGCTCGAGCGAGGCAGGACCACGCTCTCACAGAATACCAGAGTTAAATAGCAGCTTATTGCTGCTATGTTACGAATGGTGAGTGTAGAGAATCGGAGACCCTTTTTTACTTAAAACTGGATTATAGAGTGCACCTGTGCTTGCGCATACACTCAGGCACTATAATTCTGTCCTGCACCGATGGCTAGTCTGCATTGAGGCTGGCCGCCGTGACCGAAATTTGGTCTTTAGGCCATTATATTATTTGTAGTTCATACAAATACTGCCGTGAGAGCCATGGTAGCTCAGATGGTAAACGCTCGCTGTAAATATACATAACGCGAGTAACCCGGGTTCGATCCCCGCTGGCACCAGTGAAATTGTTAATTGCAATTTTAAGTGCTCATTTACCACGTGCTCGGCGGTGAACGAAAACATCGTGAGGAAACCTGCATGTCCGAGGAATAAGAAAAAAAAAATATTTCAAAGACATGTGAAGTTTACCAACACGCATTGGGGCACACGGCGGACACTACCTTGCCCTAAAACCCTTTTAGAAATGTGGGGAGGCCTGTGCCCAGCAGTGGGACGTATAGAGGCTGTAACTTTTCTTTACTACTATACAAATACTTGTTCCATGCGGGATTCGAAATTGCGGCTCTCAACGCCGCATCCTCAGGCCATGGAACGGGCTAGCCATATAGCTTGAAAAATTACCAACCGATGAAAAGGTTCTTGAGTGGCAGCCTCGTACCGTTAGACGAAGTGTAGGAAGTCGATGGATGCAGGTGGCTCAGGATCGTGCTTTGTTCAGCAGTGTACTTGGGAAGGGCTGTGTTGATAATGATGAATTATGGAAGAAAACTCAAAGAACCATTCACGTCAAAACATGAATTTAAGGAAAAATCATTACCTCATGAAAAACGTGTTCAGTGCCGTGGGGGAGGTCGTTGCTGCGTAGTGCTTTCCTCACGCACTGCACTAGATAGCGAGTCAGTAAGGGTCGTCGATAGCACCGTAGAGCGGACAGCTTGATTAGATTTAGACCTGGGGACAATATTGATGCAGCAATTTACTTTGAAACTAGCCATTGACCCTGGCTGCGCACAGGTGATTTCTGGAAATCGACAATAGCGCCACCATCAGCGTAAAAAAAGCAGCGTAATGCGTGGTGTTTCGTATGGTGAGTGTAGAGAATCGGATACCCTTTTTTACTGGAATCGAGGCATTCCATCTTAGTCCTCAGGGGTGACAATGCATTTGCATTTTGAACCTTAATTGAGGATAAATGTTGATGTGGGCCATACCATCAGGTGGACTATGCGTTTGTTTGTCACCGAATGCTATAAAAAACCCTACCACTTCCAATTGTGAACATAACCTACTATATACTAGATAACCTTTTTACCGTCTGCAAAAAATAGGGTGTAACATGTAAACGAACGAACGGCGCTGATATTTTACAAAAAAAAAAAAACAAAAACAAAATTTTGTAGTTATTAAAAAAATAAATCAAAATGTATCTAAATTCAAATCATATCCACCCTACTTTATGACCGGCAATAAAACAATACATTTAGTAGGCATCTTTGACCTTGTCATTTCGTAGGGTTACAGGCTCAAGGGTAGAGGGCAAAGTTATATTTTTTATAAAATATCAGCGGGATAGGCCTTCTACTCCGTTCACGTGTGACACCCTGTTTAGTTAAGTTTATAGTAGTATAGTTGTAGCACGAATGGGTCGGTTCGACCGGGGAAGGACCACGCTCTCACAGAATACCAGCGTAAAAAAGCAGCTTAATGCTGCTGTGTTTCGTATGGTGAGTGTAGAGAACCGGAGACCATTTTTTTACTGGAAACGAGGCATTCCATTTTAGTCCTCACAGGTGACAACGCATCTGAATTTTGATTCTTAATCGAGGATAGATGTAGATGTCTATGTGCCACAGCAACCACCTACCATCAGGTGGACTGTGTGCTAGTTTCTCACCCTATGCTATAAAAAAATATATAGTTAAGTCTAGTGTGAAGGATTTTTTCATGCTGGGATTTACCAAAACCTAGCTGATCTATTTGTGCTACAGCCATAAGTATAAATCAAGCTGATCTATTTGTGCTGCGGACGTACGTAAAGATAGAACATCAAGCATTCATTTTAAAACCTACCGAAATCGCTCACGAATAGCGAGGGTTTCTGCGCCAACACCCGTTCACATATGAGATTGAAGAGAGCCAGTTGCAAATCTTCTTCTTTCTCGCTCGTTGACAGACTTCTTAAGATATGATGGAGTACTCTGCAAAGAAAGTTGTTCATGAATTCATTGGGTAAAATTATTGATATACCGACATTTTCTCATTGAATTTCGATGTGTATCCCCGATATTTTTAATAATCATTAATCATTTTTAATATCGATTTGGAGTATCGAATTTATTTATTTATTTAATCTTTATTATACACCTTATATACTAAGGGATATAAAGGGCGGACTTAATGCCTTATGGCGTTCTCTGCCAGTCAACCATGGATGATTTGAGAAACTGCGGCAGGTGTAATCAATCACTTCATAAACAAATAATAAGGATACAAAACAAAATAAAATGCAAATTAATAGAATAGATATAGTTAGTAAAATATTCATACTTACTTAATATATAATAAATATAATATAATATTATTTATTTATTTATTTTACCAATTACAACTGTGTCACGATTATTCACAGAATGTAATAAGTTCACCATGTGATTTTACGCTCATCGCCTAAGACTATTTTATATTTTTGTACCCATAAATAGTTTGTCAATTAGAAACATAACATTTAATGCACCTAATTTAAGTTGGTAATAATATTAATGTAACTTTGGTAATGTAATGTATTATAAAGTGTTAATTAGAATAATGTGTCGACAGCAATGGTGTACGGAAAAACTCTAATGAGTTTATGTTTACACTAAAACTATTCATCTTTGTAATCATAAATTTCTTAAATAAATAAATAAATAAAATAAATAAAAACTATCATCACAGGTGTATTACCTAATACAATAGTGCAGTTACAAACTAATAAACTAGAACAAACATAATATAGGTATATTATGCACAACTTAAAGATATTTTACAAGCTTACCTGCGCCCTCCTTTCTGCTGCGCCCTCCTTTCTGCCAAGGAGGGTCGCGTTCGTATACGGCTTAGAGATCTCTAGTCAGATCGTTAAGCCATTTCCTAAAAGGCGGTGTTTAGTGGGTAAAAGTCTCCACATAACCACGCAGCCGGCTGCGTGGTATGCTATGAGCATTCACCGCCTCCCTCCCCCCGCTTTCCGGAGGGTTGCCCATATTTGCTTCGGGCGCAAAAAAAAAATATATATTTTACAATAAGCGGCCTTTTGTGAATTCGTTCAGAGTACAGCTGAACAAATCAGTCTGTTGTGAGACCACGTTAAGTGCACGCAGCGCGCGCGTCAAAGGCGCGTGCTGTAGCAAGTTGGTGCGCGCTTGCGGCACCGACAAGAGCGGCGGCCGTCGCCGTCTTCCTACGTACTCGTTAGGGACACACAGCTCAGCTATCTGTAAAGTACCTGGGTTATGTATTTTACCACGGATCACTTTTAGTAAGTAAGTGGCGAGAGCAACTTCCCTTCTTATTTCTAGTTTATAATAACCTATCATGCCTAGTATAAATAAAGTAGGGTGCAAAAGTGGATAACCCGGGTAGACACCATACTGTTTTAAATACATAAATCACACAAATTTGTTCTGAATACGTTCTAGCATTAATTTATACTTATTTGACTTCATGTGGTGACCAAACAACAGCATTGCATTCTAAATGACTTTTTACAAGTGCCTCGTATAATGCTCTCAGAGCATAGATGTTTGTGAATCTGTTGGCTAGCCGTAAGACCTAGGCTGCGGTATGCTTTTTTACAAACATTAGTAATGTGTTTTAGAAATTGTATGTCGGTAGTGAATCGCACGCCTAAATCATTAACCTCAAAAACTCGTTGCAGAGGGGTTCCATTCATATAGTATTGATGATGACTCGGGTTATGTGCACGGTTGAATGATAGGATAGAACATTTCGCCGCGTTGAAATATAATTGATTTTCCAAACTCCACTCTACGACTTTCGTTATATCCTGCTGTAGCATGTCATGATCCGCCCGCTGCTTTATTTTTAAAACTAATTTTAGGTCATCAGCAAATAACAATTGTGTAGACTTATTGACTACTTCAGGCAAATCGTTGATTATCAGAATAAAGAGAAAAGGCCCTAAAGAAAAATAATTATATACATATACATACATACATACATATACGTCAATTTCGATCGTATCAATTTCGATATATCTTAAAATGTTGTATTAATTGATAATACATTAAGGAACTAAAGTAGCTACAAAAGCATTCATGAGCTGTTGTTACTTGTTAGTTTTTCGTTGTCCAACCGTTCGTTCAGTAATCCAATTTTGGGCCTTTTCCTACTACATCGTGCAAAACACGACGATATAACGATTTTTATCACGCGATCGATATATATCGATACTGTTTAAAAATATCGATAATTTTTTTTCATTTGTCCATCCCTACAGCTTATCGGAAGTAAACATCAGCGCATATATTGCCAGATGTTTGGAGCTTCGGTGATGGAGTCGGCAAATGCTGTTTAAAATATTTTAAGTTGTTATCAGCAATTCATCATTCATAATCATAACGGTCTATCAAAAGCCCACCTTTGAACACACGCATCACCATAGATTACGTCACAGTGGGGATTATTTAACTCAGTAACTACGCTTGGTTGAGGTGTTACCTCGAAAATTTGGTAGTTTTCCTATTTCACATTTTTTTTTAAGTTTTAAAGACTACGCTACGAACCAAATTTTTGGCATATGATTTTTGACTATATGACCTTGGATTTCATAAAAGGAAGACATGATAACATATCATTTTCTCGATAGATAAGAATTGCAAAGTGGCAAAAATTAGATACATTTCTCCATGACACCAGAATATTATTACGAATAAGTTTATGAAATTACTTTAAGGCATAGTAAATAATCATATCTAAGTTCTCATGAACATTTTTAAATTCATAATAAAGTTTTGTTAAATGTATGTAAAAGTTAAGGCACACTTAGTTTTTTTTTCCGAGCGCGTGCTCGTGGTTCTTTGATACAGTGCCATGCCGACACGTAAAGTAAAAGTAATAAATTAAAAAAAAAAACGAAATTGTCACAATAAAATGAAAACGGTGGACCGGTAACAGAATATAACAGGGATACCACGATATCTGCAAATTTTTAGGACATTAATATTTGAAGTTGAGGATCAATAAATACAAAATTCGCATAAAAGTAATTTTAAATTAAGAGTATCATTTTAGGTACATGGACGGATGTATTTTTAAATATATAATAAGGGTGACAAACGAGCACACAGTCCACCTCTACATTTATCTTCAATTAAAAATCAAAATGGTTCCGAGGCGTTCCCAGTCCTGACGACTGATATGGAATGCCTCGTTTCCAGTAAAAAGGAGACCCTTTTTACGTTTCTCTACACTCACCATACAAAACACAGCAGCATTAAGCTACTATTTTACGCTGGTATTCTGTGAGAGCGTGGTCCTTCCCCGGTCGAACCGACTCATTCGTGCTGACACCACAATATAGCTGCAGCATAGCTCTACTACGTAAAATAACATAGTTAAAATAATAACATATAGTTAAAGGCACGGAAAAACTGACTTCTGTCGGTTATTTAAATTTTTCCAATGAAAACATATACGGCTTTACTTATAAAAAAGTTGTTCTTTCTCTCTTCACTAAATGAGAATAGAAAGAGACAGATATAAGAGTTATTTAATGGCAAATTTAAGTAAGTTAGAAGTAAAGATTTTAAGTAGGACATTTAGTTTTCAATTGACTCAAAAAATGAGGGAGATTTTCAATTGGATTGTATTCTTCGTTAGTTATGTTACGCGATACGGCCGTGTTTGTGTTTGTATATTATTCAATAGGCTATGAACCGACGTTAATGGTTGTTTTTAACTAAATGGAACTATACCTTGAGGTTCCATTTAAATTTAAAAACCCTAAGACTCCTATGAATCGGAAAATACGACTTTTTAAATATAGGTAACTACATGAAAGACTTTCTAGTTGTCACATTGCTTGTATACTAAATAATACTACTGCTTGTATACTAAATAATATAGCTTGTATACTGCTTACTGAATAATGTTTAGTTCGGAAGGATAAATATAATAACTAATTGTCCCTTTTGAGTGGACTAAACCACTTAAAAGTGACAAATAAATATTTCATGATACAGGAGATAATTCTTGTGTGGGCGTAAAATTTTAACTATGTGTATATATATATATATATATATATATATATATATATATATATATATATATATATGTGTGTGTGTATATTACGTAAAATCAAGACAGTCCGTTAAATATCCGGAATCATGGTGGGCCTACACCGAATTAACTCAATTACGCAACGGTCGCGTCACGCACGCAGACGCTGGTGATTGCTGTAATTAATTCCTCCATTTTGGGAACCGGTCGTGTACCGTTACGGTCTTAGACGAAAGCGAAATAAAAACCTCATTAAGATACAGAGTAAAAAGCTCTTGATTGCGTACCGCTTATGGCTTTATGTTTAAATGGCCTTTTAATTTAAAGTTTTTTTTTAAGAACTGTTGTGATTCTGGAGCAGGGATTGGTATTGAATACATAATATCAATTTAGTTCAATCTGCGTCGGCATCGTCGATAATTACTAGAGACAGGCCGAATATTCGATTCATATTTGTTATTCGGCATATTCGGTAGCTTTACCGAAAATTCGTATTCGGTTAAATCACCGAACATTCGTTAAAGTCATTTCTTTTTATTTATGTGTTAAATTTAGTTGTATAGCGTTATATTTTTGAGGCACAGTAAATTTATTTCCAATTATGGCAAATAGAAAGTTTGATACAATGTTTTTGGAATACTTATATAATTACATTATAGTAAATTTCACTTTACTTTGGTCTTCAGTTTCTCTAAAATAAGTCCAAATAGTAGATCTCCTGCCACTCATTTTTATCATATAATTATCAATTTTAACTAAGAATGAAACAACGAAATACTTTTTTTTTCAACAAAATAATGAAAACATAAGCATTTGCCGGAAACTTGCTCAGTACTAGATGATGCAATAACTGTCAGATGTGGCGGGGGAGTGAGTGGCAGGGTCCGGCGCTAATCCCGGGCGTTTTACAGTAACAAGTTTCGACATTAATTGGTTAGGTGCCGAGGTGATCCTGCCGAATAAAGTTTGGCCGAATATTCGGTTCGGTAAAAGTTTTACCGAACTTTCGGCCGAATATTCGTACTCGGTGCAATCCATATTCTGCTCATCTCTAATATTACCGTTACCTTTACCAGCCTATCAAAAGTCCAAAGCTGAACATAGGCTTACCCAAAAAAAAAATACAAAAAAAATTAAAAAAAACTTTTTTACCGTCTGGACAAAAATAGGGTGTAACAATGGAGAAGATAACAAGGTTACAATATTAGACTTTTAAGTACGTAGGTAAAAAGTCTAGACCAAACACATAATTCTAGTTTTTATTTCACATCGATCGGTGCACTATTACCGAAGTTATAAGCGTGGAAAGTTTACGTACATTTCTAAAATCTCGCCCGTGCCCGCGAGTAGCGCGTGACGTCATTCGTTCCATGCGGCCGCGCCGCCATACCGTTCCAGCGCGCCGATCATACGTTTGTAGTAATATTTCGCTGCGCCCTCCTTTCTGCCAAGGAGGGTCGCGTTCGTATACGGCTTAGAGATCTCTAGTCGATCGTTAAGCCAATTCCTAAAAGGTTGGGTTTAGTGGGTAAAAGTCACCACATAACCACGCAGCCGGCTGCGTGGTATGCTATGAGCATTCTCAACCTCCCTCCCCCCGCTTTCCGGAGGGTTGCCCATATTTCTTCGGGCGCAAAAAAAAAGTGAGTTGTTTGCCCTCGTTCGCTCTGGTGTTTTTAAGTATTTAATGATGGAAGAAGGGTTTCAAAAGGGTCAATCTGACAACCTTCCAATAGTCCGTGACATGATGGTGGCGGAATATTTTCTAAGAAACAAAGATTTTGTCGCGGCTGAAATACGCGGAGTCAAAATGAAAAGGTAGGTAGGGTAAAACACCCGGTAGTCAGCCCTGTGCCAGTACTCAGCCTTTACAGACATTATTTCCTTATAAATAGTGCTGATATTTGTCTACACCTTTAAAATAACGTTTAATTGAATCCGTGTCCCCTTATTGGCTAATATGCACACCTACGAACCAATAGCTCATCAGGTTGGTGAGCTATACTTGTTAATTTACACTGCTGTCAAAGACACGACTAGACGCATCGCTTTTGCAATTTTTTTCTTATGGAAACGCGCTCGAGTATTCGTTAAGTTTTTGGGTGTAGTATTTGCTGTAATTTATGGTAGATTGTTGTACTGTTTTACACTAAAATGATTATTCTGTCATAAAGTTAACTATTAAATGCATTTTATTTGTTTGATATGTTGTAATTTAGGTGGCCGACTACCGGGTTTCGAATTTTTAGGGTAGATCCAGTACTCAGCCTTAAGTGGCTGACTACTGGTTTTTTCATGATTTTCTTATATGTGGTTGAGATTGCCGAAGCGAATAGTCCCAATTTTGCCCATTACTTTCGGTTTAACTCTTATGAGACGAAAAGTATATTTTACCAGTAGTCGGCCGCGTACGAATGTAATTGCATATCGGGGGCCGACCAATGGGTCTACAAATTCAGTACTCAGCCGTTAGTCTTGTTGCATAAAATAGTACCTTAAAGCCTTTTTAGTTTGGGTTGAATTTATGCACGGTTATTTTAGCGTAAATATCATTTGTTTTAGAATTCTATAATGTCAAAAAGACCAATCCACCAATACAAAGAAGAGCAATTAATACAAGCTATGACTACGAAAAATAGTAAAATAGGAAGAAAAATACATGTACAATAAACAGAATAAGATGCAACAACTGTGAATAGGAATTGACTAGCGATACAGAAATTAATGACTTAAAAAATATTGGATGTGACAATTGCCTTGCATGGTATCATTTGAACTGTACTGAATTCGCTGGGGAAATATATGAAAATATATATAATAAAGAATTTTTATGTCAAATATGCAAGAATAAGTGAGAGGCTGACTACATGGCTGACTTGTGGAGAAATGAGGCTGACTACTGGTGAAAAGTGTCATAATTTGTTTACTACTGATTTTTTATATAATTTTACTATAAATATATTTTTTGTTAATTTCTTTAGTAAATTTAATAAACAACTTTTCTAAAAATAATGATTGTTTTTGTTCATAGTGTTCAATATTTAAAATACAATTGAATCAAATTTTAGTCCTCACTAAAAGGCTGACTACTGGGTGTTTTACCCTATAAGAATAAGATAATATTTTTATAACCTAGGTACCCATTATTACATTAATACTTCTGGGTTTCATTTGCTAATGATAAGAATAGGTTCAGCTTCTCGGTCTCGTCTGTGAGGTGGCTGATTTCAGCCAGTAAAAAAATTAAAATTAAATTTATTTAAACACGCCATTAAAACACGGTCGCATTTCGCGGCTAAATTCGTTTATTTCTTTATCTTTCTCTGTGGAATAAGACCGTGACTATGTTCATTATGAACTTGGCTGTATGATATACGTTACTACTAGTAACGTCGTAACGTAAAAAAATAAAAAGAATCTTGTTATTGTCATTGAAGTTCCGTTGATTTCGTTGAATAAACGTGTGATAATTTTGCTTTTAAAATTGTGAATTTCAAGTTATTATATCGGATATCATGGAAAATACAATGGAGCGGCAAGTTATCTTTATTTATCTACTTTTCGAGGCTTGTTGGCAAATTTCAATAAAAATTTTGTAATTGAATTTGACTCAGTCCTAGGAATGACCACGCGTGTGTGTTTAGTTTTTGCTCGAAATATCGTAAAAATATAAAAACGTTTGTTAACATATTCCATATTTTAACCTTTATATGCATTATAAACATTTTAAAATTTACTGCAAACATAGGTAGGTATCTAAACTTACGAACTCACGACAGGTCATTGACTTATCTACATTACATAGGCACTTTACCCAAGTTTGGATGTTTATTTACACTGAAGTAGTTTTAGTTAAATATGTAGGTCCCGCGCCTACGTCACAGTGGCCGAGTGAAGCCGGCCACAGTCGAGCGTGTGCCTGCTATACTACCATATGTCAGAGGTGTCACAGACAAGATTGGCTATATCTTGAAGCGAGCTTCTATTAGAACATTCTACAAGCCGCCGAAGAAGATTAGTCAGTTCCTACCATCTGTCAAGTATCATATTCCTCTAAAAGGTGCAGGAGTGTACAAGCTTGATTGTGAATGTGGTCTCTCTTATATAGGGCAAACAAAAAGATCAATTAGGACCCGCGTAAAAGAACATATAGCTGATGTGAAGCATCAACGTTCCGGGAAGTCTGCAGTTTGTGATCATATCCTAGACGGACCCAACCATTACATCAGATTTGATAGACCACAAATCCTCGCGAAAGAACACCGATTCCTACCAAGGATGATACGTGAGGGCATTGAAATTAAAAAAACATCCTAATTTCAATAGAGAAGGAGGCTGGGTACTACCACCTGCTTGGGATCCTATAATCAATAAAATTAAAACTAAACCCAAGCATACCACTGCAAGACCTCAGGACATAGTCAGTTCATTTTGCATAGATCGGACTATAAACAATAATTAAAAAAGCTGAAGGTACTCCGGGTTTAACAATGACATCGGGACGTCAGTCATCTCAGTCCCCCGTGACCATGGGTGCTGGAAAGCGCCCGAAACGTCGGGAATTAAAAATAAAAGTAAATAAAAAGTAAAAATAAACGCGATAAAATCCGTAAAAGTAGTTTTAATCATGTATAGTGTTCGCGTAAATATAAGAAATCATTAAATATGTAGGTATTAGGTATTGTTTCTTCTTGAAATTATAATGATCATTAAGCGTGTAAAGGTTCAATGAATCGTTAGTTACTTAAACACTGCGACTCGAGTAGGTACCTACATGCCTAATAGAAAGCATTTACTAGCAATAACCGAGACCTATCATATGAAGGTTACTATTATTTGAATACTTACTTCGAAATGATCCTCACAACAAAATGCTACCGTGTTCGGTCCTAAAGGATGTGCTCTTCTCGTAGCATTTGTCCATTTATTTCTGATGGTAGGGTTTCTAGGCACATTAAAAAACAACTTTTCGTGTTTTGTGGCCGTATTTTTACATTGACGCACAGCACAATATTTAATAGATGGTGTCATGTTCTACTATAATGTTTCTTGTTAAAAATAGATAGATAGATCCGCATGCGACGGGCACATTCGAGTAAATGTTTTGATTTTCTAAGTGCGCGTCGGGTCGCTCGCACGAAGATGAAACTTGTGACGTCATCAACGATGTCGCGCTCGGCCCGCGGCTTACGGCGCGTCTACACGTTGGCCAACACAGTGGCGAATGTAGTGGCCAATAGCATTGGCCAACGTGTAGACGGGGTGTTTGGGCTTCATTGGTATGTATTGGAACGATGGCCCGCAAGTTGGCGCGAGATCCGTGTGGTGTTGGTTTTTTACAAAAGATCAAAGAATTGTTGGCAGAGTTTGGTCGCCGCGTCCACACGTTGGCCGCGTGTTTAGTTTGCTACAAGCTCCCAGAGTGATTACACGCATCTTATTTAAATTTTATATTCAAGCTTTGTAGGGTGGATGCCCCAATTACCAGCCTTTTAGTGCCAATTTCAACTTTAAACATTCCTACTACTTTAATTAGCGCGATTTAATTATTATTGAACATTTGTTTTAATCAATAAGCTATTTATCAAAAAAATTAACGTTTTTTTACAATCAGATTATTACGAGAACAATTTTAAAATGAAAAAAAAAATGAAGCACGTCGTTTATACGTGGTAGAACCATGCAATTATATTAGAAGTATAGTTGCAGCACGAAGGTCGGCTCGACCGGGGAAGGACCACGCTCTCACAGAATATCAGCGTAAAATTTGAAGCTTAATGATGCTGTGTTTCGTATAGTGAGTGTAGAGAACCAGAGACCCTTTTTAAAGAAAACGAGGCATTTCATCTTAGTCCTCACGGGTGACAACGCATCTGCATTTTGATTCGTAATCGAGGATAGACGTAGATGTCTATGGCCCACAGCAACCATTTACCATCAGGTGAACTGTGTGCTCGTTTGTCACCCTATCCTATAAAAAAACGTCGACTGCTTATAATTTAATCGTGCAAGATTTCGAATCATCATCATCATTACAGCTCTTCACAAGTCCACTACTGAACATCCTCCTCCACAGACTGCCGCAAAGCATGGTCCTGAGCCACTTTGCTCATCATGAGTTTTTCATTTATGTTCTAAGTTATAATTAGTACCTATTATTAAGTCAGTGTTAATTATATTTATTGCTATTGTTTTTGTCTTTCTCAAAAAATAATTAAATTACCAAATAAATTATAAGGTGTTTTTTATATACAACAAATGTCTGATGCAAGTACATATTTTGCTAAACTTTAAAATCAAAAACCAATTTTAAAACATAGACTAATCGATTATAACTCCTTTAACTTTAAAATAAGTTAAGTTCTTATTAATGGTATTTATTCCAGTTTATGATGCATGTAAAGAATAAATAAAGCTAATCGTATATCGTATATCTATTTACAACCCCATTAATATCCACTATTATTTTATAATTCTTTTATAAAAACGTTAACCCCACACTAGGATTTTCTCCCGTATCGCGTAGGCAGTTTACAAACATAAATTGCACAAGGACACACATCCAGACCCGAAACAATTATTTTTAGGACATACAAATACTTGTTCCGTGCGGGATCAAACCCGCGGCGCCCGGTGCAGCCACTCATTGCTGAGCCTCTGCGCCACGGTGATTATAAATTTGTCCGCACATTGGCCCGAACCGAAGTAAACTGAATAAACATGTGTCAATCATGAATGATTCGTACGTTTGAGCTGGTACACTTAAAATTATTGATGGTTCATTTATCTATTTTTAAATGTTCCGGTACAACCAATCACATACAATTGACGGAACCTTTTTAACTCGTGATGGGTATGAATTGCGAATGCGAATCGAAAACTATTGAATGATCTGAATGAATTGTTTTTAGTGTAGGATACTGGAGCCCTAAATGATCTATTTGAATGATCGATCCGAATATACCGGTACGCGTGACGAAATGTACTAGAATGATTCAGTCACGAGAAATGAATGATTGAAACATGTCTAAAACTGAACGACCTTCCAACGTGTGGACGCCGTCACCAACTCTCGGCCAATATATTCGCCACTCCATTCGCCACTGTGTTGGCCAACGTGTAGAGGCGACATTAGATCGAAAATGTTAACTTTGCGCCTTTATATCTCGGTCAGTTTTGAAGATAGAAAAAAATTAAAAACACAGTTATTCTCATAATTTTTTGTAGAATTTTTTTGGCATATAAAACAAAAAATGGTTATCTTCTCCATTGTAGAAGCCTATGGCACTGATACTTAACAAAAAGTAAAAACAAACATTTTGAATAAAATAAATACTTAAATTAATTAAAATATTGAAATATAAAACATATCCACCCTACTTTACGAACGGCAATAAAACAATATATTTAGTAGGCATCTTTGACCTCGTCACTTCGCAGGGTCACAGGCTCAAGGGCAAAGGGCAAAGTTATTGTTAAAAATTTTTTTTTCAAATTTTTTATCAGAACCATAGGCTTCAACTACTCCGTTCACATGTTACAGTCTATTTTTTCCAGACGGTAAAAAAGGTCATCCAGAATATGTTACGCGATTCCTCCGCCATTTCTAAACCGATTTTAATGATTCCTTGTTTATTAAATAGGCTATGCCTCAAGGGTTTTGGGTGAAGTGACACATCAAAATTTGAAGAGAAAATCCACCAAAAGGGTGAAATACACCATACACGGCCGAACTTGTTCTCTAAAGCCATTCTGTATATACTATGGTTGCATCACGAATGGGTCGACTTCGACCGGGGATGGACCACACTCGTATGGTGAGTGACAGAGAACACGAAACCTTTTTTACTGGAAACGAGGTATTCCATCTTAGTCCTCACGGGTAGTAACGCATCTGCAATTTGATTCCTAATCGAGGTTAGACGTAGATGTGTGTTCGGTATGATTTGTTATATTTACGCGAATACTACACATTTAAATAATACTAGTTTTTTACGGATTTACGGACGCTCCGGGAAGTCTGCAATCTGTGAACACGTACAGGATCGCTCCCGTAACTACATCAGATTTGATAGACCACAAATCCACGCTAAAGAACACCAAATTCCTTCCAAGGATGATTCGCGAGGCTATTGAAATAAAAAAAAACATCCTAATTTCAATAGAGATGGGTGAGAAGGGTGCTACCATCTGCTTGGGATCTTATAATTAATAAAATTAAAACCCAACCCAAGCATACAACTGCAAGACTTCAAGATACTATAAGTTCGTACTGCATAGATCGGAACAAAAATTAATCTATGGTAACCGCAGATAACTATGACATTTAGATGTTGAACATCTCAGTCTCAGTCCCCACCGTAACCATGGGTGCTGTAAGCTCGACAAGTCGGGTATTTAAAAAGTTAAATATACGCGATAAAAAGTTTTCACGTTATTCTATGAAAAAATATGGTGTAAACAACTGTTCCGACGTGAAGTATCGCCACACCTTTGTGCTAAGTATTGTAAATATATTGCGATAAACGATCGAGCGATATGTATTTGTATGTACACAAACATCGAACATGCATGACGTAAGCCATAAGTTTATTTCATAAAAATAAATAACACGAATGAGTTCCGATAAGTCAATGTAGTTTAAAAATATAGTTGTGACCTTCGATACAGAGTTAAACACCAATCCAAGTTTTTGTGTTGGTGCACAAAACGTTTTAAGCGTGTTAGTGCCACGCTGCAGCTATATTTAGTTGCAGCATGAATCGACACCTGCTTTAAAATTTAAAACATATTTATTATTGACTTGACAGGCCTGTTGGTCTAGTGGTTAGTGACCCTGACTGCTATGCCGGAGGTCGTGGGTTCGATTCCCACCCAGGACAAATGTTTATGTGATGAGCACGATCATTTGTTCTGTGTCTGGGTGTAATTTATCTATAATATTTATGTATTTAGAAATATATAAGTATGTTTATCAGTTGTCTAGTACCCATAACACAAGCTCTGATTAGCTTGGGACTAGATGGCGTTGTGTGATAGTTGTGGAATATTATTATTAAAAAAAAAAAATAAAAAAATGACTTAGCGTACAAAGCTACAGATGTTTTATTAATAGTAGACCTCCAGAACGAATTCAGGTCACGGCGGCCTGGACAGGATTATAATGCCCAAGTGTATATGCAAGCACAGGTGCACTCTCTACTCCCTCACTAGTGTAGTGCGATGGGACATAAACCGACACGACCGGAGAGAGATCAGGCACAGGAGCAACGGCTTTACGTGCTTTCCGTGGCACGGAGCTGAGACATCGCCAACTTCCTGGCAGGATTCGAACCCGGGATGATCAGCAGTCATGTTCACGACCACAAGTCCAACGAGGCAGTCACCTGTTTTATGACTACAGTATCGATTTATAAATCAAGGACCTTTGATTATATATACAGGTATATAATCAAAGTCTAGGACACGGACATATCAAAACTCAAAACGATAGGCTAAGTCGAATGTTCAAACCCATACTTTAATATCTCTTAACATGCTATATAACGCAATAGAAAGTGAAACTGTAAAAACAATTAATAAAAAAAATTGCCAGTCACGGGACGCCCCGCTGATTTATTTATTTATTATATGGACAACAAAACAAATAACAAATATATATATATATATATATATATATACAGTTTTATGTTAGATTGTTTTCCTAAGTATTTTGACACATGATCTTCATATTTTACTACAGGAGAGATCAAATCTACGCATAACAATATTAATGCCGTACATTACTACATAATATAAAAAACAAATTTAAAATCTATGTAATAAGGGAATGAGTGTGTATGACTGTGAGCTCCTTTACTGCGCTTTTGAATATCCTTAATCTTGAGTCAAAAATATCCAAACCGGAGTCTTTCATGGATATCTCGTTGTAAAGTCGACATATTCTTGTAAAAAGAAGTATTATTCTTGTAAGTCTGCAGGTAAAATGTCTTTCCAGGAATTCGGGGATTGCAATTGCAATGTGAAACATCATAGTTGATGGTAGAATTTAACAGTAAACTATCTGGCCAGGCAGACGTTGTTCGGACCTTTCCTACGACGTTTCCGATAAAAAATTCTTAAGTTAGCAATAAGTAATACTGAAGGTCACTTATCGGAATAAAAACTATCCTATCTCTCAAGTTGGACCAAACTGCACACGGTGTACAAAATTTCATTGAAATTAATTTAGTAGTTTAGGAGTTTATCGCGTATGTAATCTAATAAAGAAATATGTATGCAATAAAATAAATAAAATAATATAGTCTCTGATTCCAAATCTTTAACTTTTACTTTACCTTTCAAAAACAATAATATTTTACTTTATATAAGAAATACAACATGGCGAACGCGTCAAGTATATTAGGCCTCTGCCTCGAATCTTGCGGGCAGCGGGACGGCAGCGGCGGCGGCGCGGGTGCGGCAGGATCTTATGCGTAAAATCAAATGGACCGACTCTCGAAAACAGCGGCGCGGGGGGCGGGCAACGAGGTTTACTCCAGTCAAGCGGTGACCGCCCGCACGTCTGCATTGCAGTGCTGTGCAATTAATTTTTGTGACGTTTCGAAATGTCCTCGGACGTGCAGGAGCAAATTATTTCAGCAATTTTTGAGAGAACACCGATATGGAACAGCAAAGATGTGAACCATAAAAATAGAAAAGTAGTTAACCAGTTATGGGAAGAAATTAAAAACGAACTGAATACAGACTCTAAATCGCCCTTGATAGCTTCAAGAATATAGTCAAAAGTTTCTACGTTCATTCTGGTGTAGTCGTAGAATTTGTCGGGACATTGTCTCTGTTCTTCGTAATTTCGATAAAACTCGGCTTTTCTTTTCCTTGCCTTATAAGTAGTAGGGATTCACTTCTTCTTTTGCCCACTGTAAATCGAGCGTTAGAAATAAATTTGAATCAAAAAGATGTTGTCGCCGTTGTTCAGACATTTCGTTCGCAAATAAAAACAAACATCTCGACAACACAACCATGAACACATCACTACGCCGCTATAGTGTCGCGCAATCTGCCCGCTAGTTTCGTGCAGTGTTGCCAACGGATGAAATAGCAATCCGCCGGACAAGGCTCTTCAAACCACCAGAAAATCACTAACAAAAAGATGTCCCCCTCTGAAAACCACTAAAATTTCCACTAAGATATATGAATATAATTATAGCAAAAAAAAAAAGTAAAATTACGTTTATTATTAAAAATCTTATTGTTGTTAATATAATTTTTTTACTTTTAGTACTTAAAAACATCAAGTTGCTTAAGATATTATTTACATTAATAAATCGTCTTCAGATGAATCTGCATTTTCATTTCAGCCTTACTGTTATCCTTATCAGACTGATATGACTCCTTCGTCCCGATTTGTTTTATAAGATTTAAAGGAATTTCATAATTGTTGTAGCACTTTCCCATTAACTGTATACCGCAGCGTATTTTTAGAATTGATTTCAAAAGAGTTAGCTTCATTCTGTTTCGCTGCTTGTTTTTTATATTATTCATGCTACTAAAAAGTCTTTCCACATCGGCATTCGAATGTGGCAATACCAAAAGTGTAATCGCAAATGTTGCTAATTCTTGAAATCGAGCAAGACCTTATGCATCTTTGAATTTCAAGACTTTGCTCCAAAAATTTTTTGTATCTTTTGTTTCATTCCATCTCAGTAAATGAATTTGCTGCCATTGATCGTCAATTTTTGCAATTAATTCTGTACTTGTTACGAACCGAGCCATTATATCAACCAGATTTTCTTTGTTGTGATGCAGGGCTTTTTCGAGACTTATACGGGATATTTGTTTCATGAGAGTAATATTTTCCGGCAATCTGTTTTTTATTTCGTCAATCAGACAACCTATAAACTGTATGCACCTATTCCGCAATACTTCTTCCTCTTCCCGTGGAAAACCTTTCTCTTTCATTTCTTGAATCTGTTTTTCGAATCGGAATCCCAGGTAGCATCTTTGGTCCAAATAGTCACGAATATTTTGAGTAAAGATATCTATCTTATGTGTAGGCAACGTTACTTTTAAAATTCCTAATCCGCTAAAAAAACCACTAGCCACTAAAAGCAAAAAATTTGCCACTAAAAGGGGGTTCCAAACCACCAGATTTAGTGGAAAATCCACTAAGGTGGCAACACTGGTTTCGTGAACGGGTCTGCGTTGCCCGCCCCGCTCCCGCGCCGCTCCCGCGCCGCTCCCGCGCCGCTCCCGCGCCGCCGTCGCCGTCGCTCCGCTGCCCGCAAGATTCGAGGCAGAGGCCTTATACTCTTAATCTAATAGAAAGTCACACGTTGTATTCAACTCAACAGAGAAGCAACGAAGTGTATTGTATACGCGCACGCACACACAAGAGAGTCGAGAGAGGCGGCCCGGTGTAGAAGGGGCGTGACGGCATAATAGAGCGTTTATCACGACCCCTTTTCTCAGAAACGGGTAAAGATATAAACATTATAAGGTACTTCCCGTTGACCTTGAATCATGAAAATATGATCGGTAGGTCATTCGCTGGGCGGTTCGACCAGGAGTTGTTTACACAAGTACGACGCATGGGGCGGGCATCGCACTCCTCAACCGTATTAAAAGGACCCGCCGCAAGCAGAACTATTTATACTATCTGATGTATCAGCAGAAAAAACAGACCTATAGAATTTGATTATAAAATAAATGATGTATCGACACACGTCGGGTCAACCGAGTTGCGGGACCTGGACGTGTATTTAATTATTATTTCGTATAAACCGTTGGTCCGCTCAATATTAGAATATTGCTCAACAGTTTGGAATCCTCAATATAACATCATTCAATTGAAAAGATTCACAATAATTATCTGAAGCATATCCAATTTAGATTAGCCGGCGATGCCTCTATTTGGTGTAGACTAGCCTTTGACCCAAAATCTCGCCGTACCTACTGTCAGGGATCAGATGTTTTAATATAAAATCATTCATCATAGGGTCGACTCCATACCACATCTAAGTGAAATAAATTTCAGATGCCAAAGGATAAGTGCTAGAAAGAAACTTTTATTTTGTACTTCTACTAGCGCACAAAATATGGCAAGAACAATTTTATAACTCGTGCACGTAATTCTTATAATAACAACTTTTCACATGTCGAAATATTTTTTTCTATCATATGGACAGTTTAAAAAGGAAATTGAAGCTGTAATAGCTAAATAGTTAATAGCTAAATTATCATTTCTCTTTAATATCACACATTACTTTGACTTAACTTCACTTTAGTTTTTGCACACCTAAGTATGTCATGATGTTTGCTTGTTGTCGATGCGTTACTTAACTGTGGAAACTTTATTGTTAAATGTAAGATTAATATGTGTTATGTAATAGACTAAAATTATGTATGTTTCCCTTTAAGATAAAATAAATAAATAAATCATAGCTATTACCACTTCCATCAGTTGGACTGCGATCTTTTTATTTTCATTTCAATAGGGATCATCATTTACGTTGGTATTCTGTGAGAGCGTGGTCCTTCCCCGGTCGAGCCGCCCCATTAGTGCTACAACTATACTACTAATATAACCGCCTCGTTGGTCTAGTGGTTGTAGTATTGCGACTGCTGATCATGAGGTCCTGGGTTCGAATCCCGGGTCGGGCTAAAAAATCGATTATTTAGTTTTTCTGTCAAGAAATTCTCAGTAGCTGCCCGGAGTCAGGAAGTTGGCGGTGCCTCACCCCCGTGCCTCGGAAAGCACGTAAAACCATTGGTCCTGCGCCTGTTCTCTCTCCGGTCGTGTCGGTTTACCGTCCCATTGGACTATAAGAGTAAGGGAATGGAGTGTGCACCTATGCTTGCGCACACACTTGAGCACTATAATCCTGTCCTGCGCCGATGGCTAGTCTCCGTTGAGGCAGGCCGCCGTGACCGAAATTCGGTCTGGAGGACATTATTATTATTATTATAATAACTGCAGCATGGCTCTACCACGTATAAAAATAATCGGATGGAAAGGTAGACACCTGCAAAATTGTTCCTTGAGTGAACAAGTGCCTTACTGTACGCCTTACAACAGACAAAGCATGCCGTTTGGTTCGAATGATGGAGACCTGTCAACCATCTACCTGTCTGATGGTGTAAATGAGTGAGAGGAATAAAACTATGTAATGCCTACCTGCTCACTCTAATGTTTACTATACTAATGTTAAACACTATAATATAGCTGCCCGCGGTGCAGTAAAATGGGGAAACAGGACGGCGCCTGTTGCGCTCTCTGTCGCACTTACGGAAGGCATAGTGAAGCAAGAATCAACTGCCCCTAGCGCATCGATGATTTATGGCATTGCAGCGTAGACAGAGAAACCTATAGACAAATTGACGCCTTCTTTCGCATTCGCACATGAAAAAGATAGATTTATGCATACGTCTTGCATAGAAATGAGACAGAGCGGTGTGATTGTTTGTCCCTTACTCTGTGCCGGTTCTTTTGTTTAGCAAACTACACTTTGCTAAACAACTTTGACAGTTCGTAGCGATCTAAGGAGTTTACAAGTTGGTTTAAGTGAGAAAAGAAGTGTTTTGTGAGCTTAAGATTGGTGAATCTTGTTAAGTTCTGTTCTTAGAACAATTAAACTTTTTATCTATATATGTTTAACAGTCATAAAGATTACTGTATAACATAAAACTACGTTATCGTCCTTTCTCACTCGAGGCCACGCTAATCATTAGTCTATAGGTTTCTCTGTCTACACATTGCAGGTATGTAGTGAGTGTTTAACATGAGAATAAACTACCAAGCACGTAATGTTTTCTATAGAACGCCTAGAAGCTGGCTACTCTGCGCCTATGATTAAGGTTGACAAGACTGGTTAGAGTGATGAGTTTGAGATGATACTCACCCATAAGCAGTCTTCAAATCCAGACCCGCGACTTTCACGCATAGATCGCGCCTATCTTCCATCTTTAGTTTCTCCATATGCTCTAGGAATATCTGCTTGCAGGTCTTCCTGCTAATCTGGCAGCATTCCTTCTTGGAGAAACTTGACGATATGTCCTTTTGCATGTCTTTGTACTGCTTCATAGTCATCGATGAGGTCGAGGTCCTTTCCTTCCTGGATCTGTCGAAAGTGTCGCCTTCCATATCGGTGACACAACTTGGATAGTCCTGTTGGCTCATCTCGAATGGCGCAATATCTTGATATTTTTCATTATCACTATTGGAGAGTGGGGAAGATAGTTCGGGGGATAAAGTGTACTCCGAGTGGGACTGATTATAGGCAGTGTCCGACATAGGGCTGGGTATGTTTTCCGAACGCGGCGGCGTCGGGAATATCGATGTCTTATCTATCCGACTAGTGTTGTCCTCTTCGACGTAATCGGTTATCGATGTAAATCCTAATTCGGTGAACTCATCGTACGCCGCGTGGTTTGCGTTCGAGAACTCCTCGATCGGGTTCGGTTCCGGTAAGCTTGGTTGGTAGCTGTTTACGACGCTGAAGTCCTGGGTCAACTGTGTTTGCGGGAAGTCGTGTAGGATGTTCTTGGGCTCCGTGGATTTCTCGAGAAACTCCATGGCGACTTGCCAGTTGCTTTCCTGCTCTTGTACGGAGTTCTGGGCGGAGTTCTGCACATTCTTCTCCACCTGGTTTAATACGTAGTTGATTTCGGACAAGTAGTCTGTTGGTGTGCATTTGGTGAGCACTTGGCCACCGGAGAAAGTTTGCCTGTTGATTTGGTTTATCTGTGGAAGGAGAATTAAAAAAATATACATTAATTTGCGAGGAATATTATAGTTAAGGCTAAACAATGAGAAGATAGGTGACGTGTGGTCGCTTTCGACAATAGGCGACTAAGTTTAAGCCAAAAAGATCTTATGACTTTCGATAGAAGTGATGTACCAATTATATACAGAAGCGAATTAATTATCGATAGTGTCCTAAGCTAGCACTTGATCTGCGCCACTCTAGCGGCCAATATTATAAATTATAACAACTTATTTTGAACATAAATTATATTAAACATACTATGTTATTATTTATAATATAGTTTAGTTGAAAAATAATTAGAAAACATGAACCTTTAACATGTGGGCGTGGATAAAATGTGATGGGAAAGTCAGGGCAATTTAGCGAGCTCTACGTCTCTATAGAAAGTATGATTTTTATTTTTATGTAAGTAAATAAGTACTTTTTTTCGTTTAGAAACTTACGCGTGCACTCTTTTGTAACATTACATCCCTAGGAAAGTACTTAGTTTGCCTTAGGGATAATCTGCAACTGAATATTTCCCAGTGAGTTTTGGTGGCAGTTCAGGATTGAGGATTGTACGAGTAAGTTCGTTTATCACTTCAACTTTTCCAACTTTCAGCAAAGAAAGCTACAGGTGAGTTACCACCATTTATTGTTAAGATAGAATGACTTTCAGATTATTGCCTCTCTGTTCTAAACCAGTGGTAGATACAGATGTCCGATGCCCCCAACACACACAACTGATTATACTATTAATTCGGTATAAGATCGAGTAATGATCCGTCTCTTTGTTGAACACCCGGTGAACCCTTGTATTTACCACTAAGCTCTTCATTCTTTCATCCACAATTATAAAATATATCATACTGCTGTCATCACCTATTTCCCATGTATACATGTAAATCTTCTTAACGCAAGAAAGAAAGTTATCACCACAAATAATTCTTTTCCACACTGATGGTGAGGAGGCTTTCACCATTCTCATTTATACTTTCATCACCAAACGTTCTCAATATCCTTTCATAATCTGTTCATAGCATGTTATCCTGGCTCACTATACCTACACTTCAGATGTATATATGTAATTATACATCAGTGCAGGCACCGCTGTTTAGCGGGAAAGATGCGTAAGAGATTGGTTACTTACCCAAGCGGAATCCTTACAATGAACACAGAACTCTCACAGAATACCAGGGTAAAATAGTAGCTTAATGCTGCTGTGTTTCGTACGGTGAGTGTAGAGAACCGGAGACCCTTTTTACTGGAAACGGGGGATTTCATCTTAGTCTTCACGGGTGACTACATATTAAAAGCCTTGAAGTTAGCCATCAGGCGGACTGGAAGCTTGTTTGTCATGACAAACGGATCCTTACAGCCGTGGGTTAGTCGCTGATCAATCTACCGATCACGCCGGTCGCCGATCACATCGTAGTTCAAATAAGTATTAATAGATGGCGCTAGGCGTTACGCAAATATTCGTACGACCATATATTTAATTTTTACAATCATTCATCAATTAATACATAATTTTTATATTAAATAATCTTTACCTGTCTGTAGACATTCTCGGCTGTCGTCTGGTGTCCCGCATTATATGGATGCGACGAAGCTCCATGATCACCTACTTTATTCCTAATGGGACCTCTTGAAACAAACACAGTTTGAATCTTTCTTTTCTTTTTCTCCTTTTCATCTTTCGTTTCCACTGTCAGGTCTTTCAGCGCGTCTATCAACTGTTTCTCTTTCTCATCTTCTGAATCGGCTTCTGTGGTGCTTTTCTCAGAGAAACCGCTGTCTTTAGAAGAGTGCGAGTCGGCCCGAACTTGCGTTCTATCATTTTCCTCTTCTACAACTTTGAAGGAGAAGTTTTTGAACTCGTCCTCTTCGTCTTCTTCCTTCTTCTTGTCTATTTGTAACTTCTGAAAGTTTTCCAGAAGTACCGACACGGGCGTTACTTTTGGCGGCGATTTAATTGCAGCAGGCTTCTGCTCTTCAACAATCACCTGTTTCTTTTCTTTCTTTTTGTCCTTTTGGAAGAGCACCTGGAACGGCTTCTTCAGAATGCTCTTGATGGATTTCTTATCGTTCTCCGCCATTGGTAAATGTGGTTTTACGTCTGGTCCCTCTGCACTTCCCATAATGAGAAGGTGGTTGAACATATGTACCGTTGCTTGTCCTCTGTCACGGTTTCAGCTCTCTAGAACAAAAGAAAAGAAAATATTAATAAATCAAAGGCTTGTATGTAGTGGAGTTGACGTTAGAGAATTTACCATCTATTTTCAGTTTAAAAAAGAATATATGTAGACGGACGTTTGGTACATTCAAGTGACGCAAAATTCATGGTCAACTTCTTGACATACACTTGACATACTTTAACATCACGTAAAAGTTTGCTGCTGGACGAACACATGCACATATACGACTCAATAAAAAATAAAACATTTATTTTCCGGTCGCTGTCAAGAACATGCAATCATACAAAGTTTGCATGTTGAGATACCCTACAAAAATAAGATAGCATTCATGGGGTTGACGTAATACAGTTCAGACTCCTGAATTATCAAGACGTTCACAAACATTCTCGCACAACAACGGTCTACCTTTCCTTCTCACTTAGCGTAAATAAGATAAAAAAGACCAATTTTAGTCTTTTTTATCTTAAATTACGTTAAGTAAACGCAGACTTTTTATTTCATAACATTATAGACATTTCTAACGAACAAATATTAGATAGCACCGAAGACATTTTCAATAGTTAATTTAACAAGGTGCAGACTACAGATAAAATTAGAAGTTAGAACATACTATATGGCAAACTATAGATACAAGTTTTACTTCGATTATAGCTCAGTAGTATTTAGCATAATTACTATTATATTTTATTAACTTGTGGTTTTGAATCACACATGACGCATGGGTGTCAAGAGTGAGACACCGCTGACGAGACGCTGAGCAGCCGCAGCCTCCCAGTCCGACAACTCGACAAGCCAAGCAGACACATCCGCCCAGACCAGCCCGCGACCTGAGTGACGTTGTTGGTTGAAAATAATTTACAATAAGTTATGCATCGCTTTATCTGCATTTGGGTTAGCTGAAATATAGTTTTTTTTTAGAAGAGGGGGGCAAACGAGCATGCGGCTCACCTGATGTTAAGTGACTACCGCCGCCCATGATCAACCGCAACACCAGGGGAATTGCAGGTGCGTTGCCGGCACTTTAGAAAGGAGTAAGCTCTTTTCTTGAAGGTCTCCAGGTCGTATCGGTCCGGAAAAATCGCCGGTGGTAAACTATTCCACAGAGAGGTTCTACGCGGAAGAAAACTCCTTTTGAAACGTACAGTGGTGGACGGCCAACCATCCAGATGGTGTGGATGGTATCGGGACGTTTGCCGCGTAGTGCGTTCACGAAATTTGGCGGCTGCGAACAATTCCTCAGAGCACTCTCCATGGTATATGCGAAAGAAAATACAAAGAGATGCAACATCTCTTCGCAGCGCCAGTGAATCGAGCCGATCGGAAAGCACTCGGTCGTCGACGATTCGAGCCTCTCTGCGCTGAATGCGGTCAAGTGGAAGGAGCTGGTACTGGGGAGTTCCAGCCCAGAGATGGGAACAGTATTCCATGTGCGGCCGAACCTGCGCCTTGTAAAGTTGCAGGCGGTGTGCCGGCATGAAATACTGTCCCGCTCTGCTAAGCATGCCAAGCTTTTTTAGAGGCCAATTTGGCCTTCTCTTCCAAGTGACCACGAAACCGCACGTCACTCGATATGCTGACGCCGAGGATTCCGATACTGGCTGAGGCAACAAGGGGGTGCCTTGAAACTGAGAAGATACGACAAAGGGGTTCTTTTTAGCGGTTAACGCGCCAACAACTTGTGTCTTCTGGGGATTAAACTGGACTGGTTCGAACAAACGTTAAAGCACACTATACCGGAATCTTCGTTGATATTTCTCGCTTATCATGTATTTTTATACATGGTAGAGCAACACTCCAGTTCTATTATGGTTGTAGCATAAATAGATCGGTTCGGCCGAGGACCCACCACACTCTCAAAGAACAGCAGGGTAAAAATAGCAACTTAATGCTGATCTGTTCCGAACAGTAAATACAGATGCGTTTTATACCCTTGAAGACTAAGGGCCGATCATCATTTAAATATCGTTCACAATTCGTTCTTGGTCTGATAAAATAATATCAAGTAAAAAATATCTGTGTGCATTCATACTATACGTAACAGTCAAGTTTCGATCGGATCGCATTCCATTATAATAAATCAGACCGAGATCGGACCGAGAACGAACTGTGAACTGCAAATGAGGATCGGCTCTAAGATGGAATATTTCGTTACCAGTAAAAAAAGGGTCTCGGGTTCTCTACACTCACCATACGAAACACAGCAAGATTGTGCTGCAAATTCTCGATGCTATAACCTCCTGAGCACGATAAAAGGCAGTTATTTCAACTTTACAGAGTGACATATGCGTAAAGATATATATATATATCGCAGCTGTCACAATCTATTTGCCTTTAAGCAAAGATTTTTTTTATATAGGTTATGGGTGACTAGCGAGCACACAGTCCACCTGATGGTAAGTGGTTGCTGTCACCAATAGACATCTACATCTATCCTCGGTTACGAATCAAAATGCAATAAAAAAGGGGTCTCCGGTTCTCTACACTACACCATACGCATACGATACACAGCAGCATTGAACTGCTATTTTACGCTGGTATTCAGATCTCACTATAGCCATTATTATGACGAATAAGAGAATAATATACAGGAAGAAGCAGTAAGTATACATAGATAACAACGCATAGAACCCTGACATGGATTACAACTGTCTTATCTGATGAATTCGCAAAACTGACATCGCCGTTTTTAACTGACACAGTGGCGTTGACTCAACTGGAGATTGAGTGATAAACTTAAATTTTGTAATTTACCCGAATTTATCAACATTTCAGGTGCAATTCTTACATACGTCATACATACATAAAAACGTTACTCAGTTGCTTATAGTTCCGTTACTAAATTAACATAGCGCAACACTTTAGAATCGCTTTGGTTTCCGTTCGCGTACATTATAGCTTTTCACGCTATAATATTTTTTATTGTACTTACAAATAGCTCAACCCAGATAATATGTTTCTTTCAGCATCATTGAGCATTACATAGCGTTATTGTTAGTCACAAATCTTGTCGGTTTATGATTTAATATAAAAATATTGTAGAGCGGACCACACATTAATATTCAATAACTGAAAGTAACAGGGCTAACTATGATACGTTAAACACCTCAGTCGCCCTCGTGACCATGGGTAAAAAAGCACATGCCTGTAAAGCACCCGAACCGTCGAGAATTAAAAAAGTTAAATAAAACGCGATCAAATCCATAAAATAAGATTTATTCAATACCTAGTAATCTTTATCGTAATTAGTATGTATTTTAACTGCAATAAGTCTGCGAATCACCCGCACAGCGAGTTGGTAGGAATTGGTGATATTTTGCGTCGAATTGTGAATATTGTGATCTATCAAATGTGAATGACCGGGACCTTCTTACAAATGGTCACTGGTTGCTTATTCCCCGGAGCGTTGAGGCTTCACTTCAGTTCTTTGACGTGGGTGAATGATTATATTTTTCTTATGTGTAAGGGAGAACACATTCGGGTTATTCTAGAAAATAGTCCGCGTTATTGATGAGATATTAGGATGTTGCGTGTGTGATCATCGCGTGGGTATATTATACAACATGTAACGTTATCAGTGTCAGTATTCAAGCGTATAGCAATATTTTTTTTCCGAAAACACACATTTAAAAAAATTATTTTAAAGAAAAAAAATTAATTTGGAAATTGTTTTTTTTTTCTCTAACTCACACGAGTATCGGTAATGCGGGGTCTTTGACAATCCTCTTACTCTTCGGCCAATGCAGAGATAATAAAACCATGTACAATTTTGAAATTATTTTTATTTTCATTAAAATTAATTTTTTTAAATGTGTTTTTTTTTTTGAAAAAAAAAAATATTGCTATTCGCTTGATATTATACTGATTCTGATAACGCACTTAACGGGAACCACAGGATTTTGTTACATGTTGTATATATATATATATATATATATATATATATATATACGTAAAATGCAACGGAGGGTAAATAAAACAGTATATGGACAGCAACATTTTTTTACACGTGGTAGAGCAACGCTACAGCTATATTATGGTTGTAGCACGAATGGGTCGGCTCGAACGGGACAAGACCACGCTCTCACAGAATACCAGCGTAAAATAGTAGCTTAATGCTGCTGTGTTTCGTATGGTGAGTGAGATCCGAAAACCCTTTTTACTGAAAACGAGGCGTTCCATCTTAGTCCTCACGGGTGACAACGCATCTGCATTTTGATTCTTAATCGAAGATAAATGTAGATGTTTATGGGCCACAGCATCCACTTACCATCAGATTGACTATGTGTTCGTTTCTCACCCTTAATCTATAAAACAAAAAGTCAGAAATATAAAATAAGTTGAAACCAACGCGATATCATCAACAAATCGTCAAATAATTTATACAACAGTTTCACGCTTGCCCCAAATATCATTTGATCTGGTAAGCCTTTCTCTTGCACGCTCGTAACTGACGGATAAAGCGATGTCAGCAAGTTTTTTTCTGTGTTAAATAGCCAATTGTCCGTGTCGTGTTTCAAGTTAGTTCCCACGAATGTCAGATTACGATCTGGATGCCAAAGTTGAGGAAAATTGAGTTTTGGTCTGCATGTTCCTTGAAAATGTTGCTAAAATTTGAATGATAAGGAAAACCCTTTCATATTATAAAGATATAATAATGTCCTGCTGACCAAATTTCTGTCACGGCGACCAGTCTCAACGGAGACTAGTCCTGGACATCAGCGGAGGACAGGATTACAGTGCGCAAGTGTATGCTGCAAGCACAGGTGCACTATCTACTCCCTCTCTCTCTCTCTCATAGTCCAAAACTTAAGGCTTAACCGAGGTACGGGGGTGAAATACCGTCAACCCCCTGATTCCGAGGTGCTACTGAGAATTTTTTGACAGAAAACCCAATAACTGATTTTGACCCGAGCCGGCATTTGAACCCGGGACCGTGTAGTGGCGAAGTAAGAATATCCACTACCCCATATCATCCCGTGGGTGTCGTAAGAGGCGACAGAGGGAAACAAATCCAGATGGGCAGCAGCGTCTTCCTAATAACGTCTAAAAATAAAACACTGCGCTTGCCAACCCGCTTGCCAAGCATGCCAAGTATGGCCAATATCCCCCCTATAAGCCAGTCTATGGGGGAGGCCTATGTTCAGCAGTGGACTTTAATAGGCTGTAATGGATGGATGTATAGAAGATAATCTACCAGGAGCACAAGACGCACTGAGAGGTGAAATTATTAAATCAACAGTAACATTACAACTATGTCCAATATTCACCTATGAGGCAGGCTATGGGGGAGGCCTATGTTCAGCAGTGGACTTTAATAGGCTGTAATGGATGGATGTATAGAAGATAATCTACCAGGAGCAAATGACCCGTTGTTATACAGAATGGGTCCCACATATATGCAATAAATGAAACCATATACTTGTTATCGCCTTTGCTGACGATATACAAAAAATGAACGTAATCGGTCCAGTAATTAGGTCAAAAAGTAGAGTTTTAATTTTAAGCAAATTTGAACACTCTATAGAATTGGGTCACTAAGTCAATGATTCAATGAACTTGAATCCTTGAACATTAAAAAGCGACGTTGCCACGCAGTGCAAACTATTGGTATTGCGACATATCGACAGCGGTGTCTTTTTGTCGGCGTACCACCCGCGTGCAAGGTTGTCACTCTTCCAAGGGGTCAAGGTACGTTGTCTAAACAGAGTGTTCACTTATACTGAATTTATTTTAATATTTAATTTTTCTACACTTCTACGGACTAGTATTACATGTGGTTTCATTTATTGCATATATGTGGGACCCATTCTGTATGTTCAGCAGTGGACTTTTGTAGGCTGTAACGGTAACTTATTTACATCTATTTTTTAAATACGATGAAATATTATAATAAACTAATAGTAATGTACTCTCTATACATACGCTTACTAAATTTATATTTATTTTCTACCGACTTTAAAAAAGGCGGAGGTTATCAATTCGACTGTATGTTTTTTTCAGGTGTGTTACGTCATAACTTTTCTCTGGGTGAACCGATTTTGATGTTTTTTTTTATCTAAAAGCTGGTGCTCCTCGTGTGGTCCCATATAGTGATCAAGGTCTCACCAGTAGTTTTTGAGTTGTCTTTTATAACGCGTATTTAATTGACTTTAAATACATTGATTTGGTCGTATTGAAGTAAAATTTGTGTGTTTTCTGATTTCACCATTTTCTTACACCTACTTCATTTCTTTACACACACACACACACACACACACACACACACACACACACACACACACACACACACACAGACACACACACACACAGACACACACACACATATATATATATATATATATATATATATATTATATCTCTAGTCAGTCCCTCATGACTGAGGATCGTGATCACCATCACCTATCCTATCGTTGGCCATACGGTGAGCGTCGTAGAAGTTTCGCGCACCGACTTCTTTGACTTGGTCGGACCACCGGGTTGGAGATCTACCTCTGGGCCTTCTTCCCTATACGTTTCCAACAACTATCAATTTCTCAATACTTTCGTCCCCGCGGCGAGAGATATCACCAAAATAGCTGAGGATGCTGAAGACATGTGGTGGAAAGACGCGTCTTGATCTTGAGTTCTGATAGGATTGACACGTTTGTGCGCTTCGCAGTCCACGGTATTAGCAGCATTCGCCTCCAGTACCACATTTCGAACGCATCAATTCTCTCCCTTTCTCTGACGCGTATAGTCCAGTCCAAATATATATATATATATATATATATATATATATATATATATATATATATATATATATATATATATATATATATATATACCACGAATAAAATAAAATGGGAAGAACCAACAAGAAACCCACCTGGACTTTTTTTTCGAAGCATATTATACATTAAGATAGTTGTATAAACTATTTACAAAATTTATTTAAGAAACAGATGTGTGTATAAAGACGTGTGTATATGAAGTTTTAAATAAATATTAGTTCTTGAAATTGTGAATCACAATTTTTTCGGTTTTGGCGGGAATTCAACTCGATTTGCTCTTGAAATATCAGGTTTTATGGCGACACCGTGAAAAAATGCATCTCCTTTCATCGAATAGTATAGGACTATGACACCACCAACGAAAGTGGAATTTTGATATAGGTAAATTCATGTCTTTATCTTGAATTTGATTGTTCAAAAACACGATTGTATAATTCTGACTCGATCATAATTATTTGCGAAAACACCTCTAAAAAATCACTATAGTTGAAATTATAACGAAATTACTATATGCTTGGAAATTATAAAATATATTCATAACATAAATATTCGTAATTTACTTGCTCATTATTTTGATTACTTAAATCAATAATTTTTAAAAAATATATTTCAAGTTTTCTGAGAATTTCTAAGCGCTTTTAACCGCCGCGGGCGCTACGCAATTTTAGACCTTATGACGGCGTTTTTTTCAAGTTTTTATAGAAATTATGTATTCACTCGGATTAGTACGGCGTTAACCTTTTCGATGTGTCGTCTTAAGGCCGCTACTTTTTTTTTTGCTTTAAAGGGTTAGAGTTTTTTAACACGTTTATGTAGGACTGGTGTTAAAAGAATATAATATTGATTAAAACTACTTTTACGGATTTTATCGCGTTTAATTTATTCTGACTTTAATACCCGAAGTTTCGGGTTCACACATAGCTGACGCGAAGCATCAACGTTCCGGGAAGTCTGCAGTTTGTGATCATATCCTAAACGGACCCAACCATTACATCAAATATGATAGACCACAAATCCTCGCGAAAGAACATCAATTCCTACCAAGGATGATACGTGAGGCTATTGAAATTTAAAAAAAAACATTCTAATTTCAATAGAGAAGGAGGCTGGGTACCTACTACCATCTGCTTGGGACCCTGTAATAAATAAAATTAAAACTAAACCCAAGCATACCACTGCAAGACTTCAAAACATAGTAAATTCATTCTGCGAAGATCGGACCAAAAACAATAATTAAAAAGCTGAAGGTACTCCGGCTTAACAGTGACATCGGAACGTCAGTTACCTCAATCCCCCATGATCATGGGTTCTGGAAAGCAACCGAAACGTCGGGAATTAAAAATAAATAAAACGCGATAAAATACGTAAAAGTAGTTTTTTAAGAGGATATAAGTAAGTCAGCTCAAATTCTAATTTCTCCCCCACTTCCCCGCGCGTCATATGCTATGTACCGACATGTTTGTAATCACTAATACTGTAAGTAGAAAGGTCGTTAGACACTTATTTTATTAGGTTTATCATATTGATGCCTGTTTCTTAACGCCAAGCCAGTCGCTTCTTATTTTTATTACGGTTATTTCCCATTTTAATTTTACGTCGTCCTGTTGCGTAATGTTTATTCTGATCGTAAGCGACACAACTTCTTCATTCAAAGGCCGAAGCGAAACTGA
Organism: Parnassius apollo; assembly: GCA_907164705.1. Taxonomy (NCBI): domain Eukaryota; kingdom Metazoa; phylum Arthropoda; class Insecta; order Lepidoptera; family Papilionidae; genus Parnassius; species Parnassius apollo. Next base: position 1,148 of record CAJQZP010001498.1, on the reverse strand, counting down.
CCGGTAGACATGTGTCAATCATGCATGATTCGTTCGTTTGAGTTGGTACACTTAAAAGTATTGATGGATTATTCATTTGTTTTTGAATGAACCAGTACAACCAATCACAAACAATTGACGGTACCTTTTTAAACCGCGATTTGTTTGAATTGTGAATGAGCCGCAAATCGACCGAATCCCGAATGATCTGAATAAACAGGCGAATCGTATTAACAATGCAGACTGCAGAGTATCAGGAGTATTTATCATTTAAGGGTTTTTGTATGTTTTTGTATTACAATATTGTTACCTAAATTAAAAATCATTTTACATTTTACTAAATTTATTTGTTAAATCTATGAGTTTAAAATATAATTTCGTAGAGTTTACTAAAAATAACGCTTCAAAAGATTTCATGATAAATGATTTATTTAATGATAATTTTCAACCATCATATATAAGTATAAGGTAGGTAAATGTTTCATTTTGTAGCAAATAAATGTAAAAATTTTGGTTCCCAATGGATCTCACAAAGTACTGGAGCCTGAAATGATCCATTTGAATGATCGATCCGAATGTACCAGTACGCGTGACGAAATGTACTAGAATGATTCGGTCGCTATAAATGAATGATTTACACATGTCTACTGACCCGGCGGCAGGAATCAAGCCTCAAGATGCCGATAGTTTAGGTAATTTCTTTTTTACAGTGAAAATAGTGGTATTTTAAAAAAAGTAAATAACATAAGCACTGCTTTATAGTTAGTTCAGTTAGTATGCAAAGTTTCATGATCTTATTTAAAGTATTTTATGAATAACAGCGGTTTATTGTTCAGTTTGGAGGTAATTTTGGATTTTTTTCTATCGAGAAAATTTTACGGAATCCTGTTTTCGTCTAACATAGTACTTAGCATTAATCCTCAACTTTACCATATATTTATTTCAAAATTAATGCTACAATATTTTCGGCATAACGGAGGATCTTGCTAAGCCATTTGAGATTATATTTCCCCTTAATCAATGTGTAGTTGTTCCCGTAAATATATAAGAAAGCATTATAGAATATAATATTTTTCATTTAATATATCGTGTCTACTGCTGAAGGTAGTCTTCTACCAGAGATTACTTTATAAGAGGGATATTTGCTATAGTTGCCACGTTTTTTTATA
>CAJQZP010001497.1:22500-32465 GCA_907164705.1 Parnassius apollo | reverse complement strand
TCTTAAGAATGTAAGATAATAGTCATAAATAAAAAAAAAAATAATAATAATACACAAAAAAGTGTAAAAAAAAAAAAAAAAATATAGCGTGTAAGTGCATGTCGCATGTAAGCATATCAGTTGTAGATCTTAAGAATGTAAGACAATAGAAATAAAAAAAAATAAATATTAAAAAAAAAAAAATATAAACATATATATGTGAACTCACTGCTTAGGCTTAAATATTTAAGAAATGTAAGTAGTGTAAGGAGTACATTTATAACAGTATTTTAAAAGTTAATAAAATAAAGTAAAGCAAAAAAAAAGGTACGGACTTCGAGTCTGTAGAGTAAACTTATTACAATAAAAAAAAAAAAAAAAAAAAACCCTAACCTAACCTAACCTAACCTAACCTAACCTAACCTAACCTAACCTAACCTAACCTAACCTAACCTAACCTAACCTAACCTAACCTAACCTAACCTAACCTAACCTAACCTAACCTAACCTAACCTAACCTAACCTAACCTAACCTAACCTAACCTAACCTAACCTAACCTAACCCAACCTAACCTAACCTAACCTAACCTAACCTAACCTAACCTAACCTAACCTAACCTAACCCAACCTAACCTAACCTAACCTAACCTAACCTAACCTAACCTAACCTAACCTAACCTAACCTAACCTAACCTAACCTAACCTAACCTAACCTAACCTAACCTAACCTAACCTAACCTAACCTAACCCAACCTAACCTAACCTAACCTAACCTAACCTAACCTAACCTAACCTAACCTAACCTAACCTAACCTAACCTAACCTAACCTAACCTAACCTAACCTAACCTAACCTAACCTAACCTAACCTAACCTAACCTAACCTAACCTAACCTAACCTAACCTAACCTAACCTAACCTAACCTAACCTAACCTAACCTAACCCAACCTAACCTAACCTAACCTAACCTAACCTAACCTAACCTAACCTAACCTAACCTAACCTAACCTAACCTAACCTAACCTAACCTAACCTAACCTAACCTAACCTAACCTAACCTAACCTAACCTAACCTAACCTAACCTAACCTAACCTAACCTAACCTAACCTAACCTAACCTAACCTAACCTAACCTAACCTAACCTAACCTAACCTAACCTAACCTAACCTAACCTAACCTAACCTAACCTAACCTAACCTAACCTAACCTAACCTAACCTAACCTAACCTAACCTAACCTAACCTAACCTAACCTAACCTAACCTAACCTAACCTAACCTAACCTAACCTAACCTAACCTAACCTAACCTAACCTAACCAATGCGCTCGCTCTAAAAGCCGTCCCGTACGCAGCGTTTTTGAACCGCTCCGCGATCAAAAATCCAAAGTGTTCGGTCAAAGTGATCCGATTGTATAGTGTCATATACCAAACGACGCGTCTCGTCGAGACAAATACAGTGACGTAAAAAGAAAAGTGGAAAGTGCGGAAAATAAAAAGTTGTTACGGAAAAACTGTTATTTCCTAACCTAAAAAACTTTAAAGTTAAACGCTGCTAAAACAAGATCAGTGACATAGTGATTTTAATGTGTCAAAAGAAGCGGCTTAGGAAGCTTCAAGCTCCAGCAATATTTGCTGGATTTTCCAACACTAACTCGTGGAAATATAGCCAGAAAAATAAAACCACGTGGACACGTGTTTTCTGATCGACGATTGTGCGGCTAAATTTGACGACGCCCTTAAAAAGAACATAAGGAGGCAAAACGAATGACACCTTGAACGTTAAAATCGGATGAAAAACAGAGGTGCAATCGAGCTCTAAAGTTACAGTTTTTCATCCGAAATTTTTAAAGGAAGAAATTTCAAAATTTTCAGCGAGGACATATATATTTTCAGTCATCATAGGAAGAAAGAACCCAAGGCCTACAGAACGACATAAAAAATTTTAAGTATTTAGAGCGTAATTATTATTTTTAAATTAAATTTTGTTTTATATGTTAACACGTGCTAGGCTGAAAACACTACTGAAAATTCTGAAAAAATTACAGAAATTTTCTATAATATACTGTAAACATATCAAATTTTTTCAAAATTTTTCAGATATTATTTTTTGAGTTATACGCTTTTTTGCGGTTCTTGGTTTATGGTAATTCATTTTCAAAATTAAAAAACTCAAAAAATTTTTCATTGTGTAAATTTTATTAAATACATTTTTTGAAAGCAAATTTAATCCTCAACATACCATAATTTTTTCAAAATTTTTGAGCCCATAAGTTTTGAAATATAAATTTAATTCTAAGAGCTGGGAGGTCCTGAAAACTGCACGATAACTGTGTTTTCAGTTTACAGGAAAAACGGAGCCTCCTAGCTCAATTCTGACGAAATTTTCCTTCGCCCCCCCCCGTCACCCCCCCCCACACTATCCAGAAGCCGGATAGTCTTCAACCCCCACCGGATCATTTGGGCTGAATTTCATCCCCCTACCCTTAAGTTGACATATTGACTTAGTCTCTGGGGGATGAAAAATTTTATTCCGTTGTAACTTATCACCCATAGCACTGATCCGAACGGGGTTTTTTGCTAAATCAATTATAATTACAAACCTTTCAGCCTACACATAGACCGACTCTACATAGAGTGTATAAATATTTTATTTTATTTTATTTTATTTTATTTTATAAATTAGATACTGAATAAATAAATAAAGACTAAATCAGAATAAAAGTTACAAGCCTAAGAGTAACGATCACATAGAGTTAAATAAAGCAATAGAGTCTCTGTAGCGTGAGACTCTATGTAGAGTCTAAGAGATCAAAAGATTTTTTAGTTTTAATTTTATCTCCACTTTGATATACCAGATATTAATGATTGGATATAGAGACTGACTCTACGAGTATATGGAGTCTAAGATTATTAAAATAAATTGGAGTAATATCGGAATTATTTTCAATTTAACTCTATTATTGACATATTCTTTTTTTAGGCTTAGACAAAAAAAAAAAAAAGGGGGGTAGAGTAGAGACTCTACATAGAGAAATTTATTTTACACTTTTATTATTTTAAATTTTTATTTTATGACTTATAGTAAACAAACTAAACAATAGAGTCAACTCTAGGTAAATCCTAGGGGATCACGAACGTGTATATTTATTATAAGTTTAGACAATATAACGAAGTAGAGTATATACTCTACATAAAGAAATTTATTTTCATATCTACTCTTTTTAAGTTATTTCTTTTGACGCGGTACTAGGGACAAATAACCTTTAATTGAGAACAACTTTGAACTCACCACAGCCGTGTCGAACTGCAAATATATAAATTTATTTTTATACAACTTATACAAATTTACTTTATTTTACTTTATTTTGATTTTATTTTGTGACCAATTCTTTTGAACAAAAGACGCGTTTCCCCTTAACATGCTCGGCATCCGTACCCCCGCTAAAAAGACCGAAGACAGCGCCAAAGACATGAGCTCTCACGGCTCTCCCAGTGGGACAGAGAAGGCAGGACCTTCTCCAAAGAATAACCAGAAGACGCTGGTCTCTAGCGTGAGGAGAAGTATAGGGGAATGGGAGACAGGAAAAGTAGAAACGGAAGCCAGACCACAAAGCTCTCCAAAAAAGGTGGCCCCGGATGCTCGTCAAAAACAAAAAATCACGCTGTCTCAGGAAGCAAAGGGTACAACCCGCAGAACATCAGAGGAGGCATCAGAAGGTCTACCGAAAACGGAGAACGCAAAATATATGGACCGTCTGACTGAGGCTCGTGCCTGCCTCCACAAAGCTAAACTGCACCTTAGCAATTCGCGCAACCTAAGAACAGACATTAAAACCGAGGTCACCCAGGCTATAGAAAGGCTTTACCAGCTAGTTAAAGAGGCGGAGACAGGGAAGAACGTAGGAAAAGAGAGTAAATTAAAGGAGCAGGAGAAAATAGAGGAGAAAAGGGATAATGAATTTGAAAGAAATAAATTAGAACAACATAATAAACTAATAAATAAGTTAGAAGAACATGGAAAACTTTTGGCAGAAAATAGCAAAGAGATTGGAAAATTAAGGGAAGAAATGAAAAAGCAAGAAAATAAAGAAGAAAAAGCAACATACGCAAATATACTAGCTGGGAAACCGAAAAGATCATTACCAGACAATATGACCATGCATTCGTTGGCAATAACGTCAACAGACGAAATGGAGACAGGAGATCAGGTGATAGAGAAGTTAAGAAAGGTAATAAATGCCAAAGAGGACGGACTCAAAATAGATAGAATTAGGAAAGCAAGGGACAGAAAAGTAATAGTAGGATGCTGTACCCAGGGAGAGATAAATAAAGTTAAGGAAAGCTTAAAAAAGGCAAGTCAACACTTAAATGTAGACGAAATAAAAAATAAGGACCCGCTTGTAATTCTTAAAGATGTGTTACAATATAACTCGGAGGAAGAGATCATAAAAGCAATCAGGGTCCAAAACAAACAACTCTTTAAAGACCTGGAAGAAAATGAAAGCCGAATGGAGATGAAATATAAGAAAAAGACCAGAAATCCGCACACGTCCCACATAGTGATGAGAGTCTCACCACAGCTTTGGAATCGTCTCACAGAAGTTGGAGTAATTCATATTGATCTTCAACGAGTGAGGGTAGAAGATCAATCCCCACTCATCCAATGTTCACGGTGCTTAGGATACGGGCACACCAAGCGCCTGTGCAATGAGACGACAGAAGTCTGCAGCCACTGTGGAGGCCCACACCTCAGGACGGAGTGCACCAACTGGCTTTCCGGAGAAGTACCATCATGCAGAAACTGCATAAAAGCCAAAATGGATAAAAAAGAACATAACGCGTTCAGTTCAGACTGCCCGGTAAGAAGGAGATGGGAGACCTTGGCAAGATCCACCGTGGCTTATTGCTAAGGTGGTCCTAGGGTCTGGCATAAACTTCGACGCGGGCAACCACCGGTATCACGCGATGCAGGCAAACCTCCAGAGATCCGAGTTAGCTACGGCAGAGTTGATCACCGAAGCGACCTGGAAAAAAATATCTTTTGCACTGATCCAGGAGCCCTACATTGGAAGTATTGGGGAGATGAAGCAATATCCAGGGACACGAATAATACAATGTCACCGAGAACCCAACACTGAAAAGGTCATTAAGGCAGCCATTGTATTGTTCGACGACACCATTAACGTAACCCAGTGTCCTAGTCTAACAACGGAAAACATCGCGGTTGCTAAATTGAGGACAGGGACCTGGGAGATGGGAGTGGTGTCAGTTTATCTGGAATGCGACAAACCAATCGACCCATACATGAACACGATTGGGAAAGCCGTGGAATCTCTGGGGACTGTTAACGTGATACTTGGCGGAGACGTGAACGCGTGGAACACCTGGTGGGGAAGCCGGGAGGTGGACAGTAGAGGGATAGATGTTGCTGCAAAACTGGACGAACTGGAGCTCCATATACTCAACCGGGGAACTGAACCCACTTTTGACACCATCAGAGGTGGAAAAAGGTTCTCTAGTTGTGTGGATATAACTACCTGTTCGACGAGCCTACTTGGGAGGGTAGATAACTGGAGACTATCTGAAGAAATCACGAGTTCGGATCACAGGGCAATCCTGTTCGACATAAAATTAGAAAAATCAGTAGGCACAGATGTAAATAGAACAACCAGAAAATATAATACAAAAAAGGCAAACTGGAGTGAGCTTCGTGGGAAACTCCTCCAGGTTTGGAGCAGTAAACCGATAAACAAAATAGAAATAGATAAAATAGAAACAATAGAGGAGTTGGAAATAAAAATAGAAGAGGTCACGGAAACAATAATAGAAACATGCGAAAAATACATACCCAAATTAAAAAACAAAAAACGAACGGGATTGCCTTGGTGGACCGAAGAGCTAAAACAGCGTAAAAAGGAAGTCTCCAGACTAAAGCGTCGTATATCATGTGCAGCACCAGTTCGTCGAGAGTGGGTGGTGCAGCAATATCTTGATGTAAAGGAAAAATACCAACAGGAGGTAAAAAGGGCCCAAACTTCCAGCTGGAAGAACTTCTGCAGCAAGCAAGAGCGCGAGTCAATGTGGGACAGCATCTACAGGGTGATAGGCCATACATCGCAGAGACAAGAGGATATTCCCCTTGTCCTGAACGGAAAAACTTTAGGAAATATGGAATCTGCAAAGACCTTGGCGAAGACGTTCTATCCAGAAGACGATACACAGGATGATGATGAAGGACACAGATTAATGAGAGAAGCAGCGAGTGTAGTAAATGCACGGTCGCATGATAACTCATGCGATCCACCTTTTACGATAGGAGAGTTAATGTGGTCTGTGTCCAGTTTTAACCACAAAAAGGCACCAGGTGGTGATGGTCTTACGGTCGACATATGCAGAGAAGCCATTATCCTGGATCCTACACTGTTTTTGGCGCTGTTTAATAAATGCCTCAGTTTGTCCCACTTTCCCAAAATATGGAAAGAGGCAGTAGTAGTGGTGCTGCGGAAGCCTGGCAAAGACAATTATACACATCCCAAGTCCTATAGGCCAATTGGACTGCTACCAGTACTTGGAAAAATTTTTGAAAAAATATTAGTGCAGAGAATTAAATGGCACATTCTACCTAATATTAGCCGCAAACAATACGGTTTCATGCCACAGCGCGGTACCGAGGACTCCCTCTATGACATGATGCAACACATAAAATTTAAACTTAAAAATAAAGAACTGATCGTAATCGTATCCTTGGACATAGAGGGAGCCTTCGATAACGCCTGGTGGCCGGTAATAAAATGCAGACTGGCAGAGACGGGGTGCCCGAAAAACTTAAGATGCCTCGTAGATAGTTACTTTAAAGATAGGACAGTCAGCATCAGATACAGTGGGGTAGAATGGGTACAAAATACCACAAAGGGATGTGTTCAAGGGTCAATAGGGGGTCCTATTTTTTGGAATGTGCTACTTGACCCATTACTAAAGGAATTAGGTGATAAAGGGGAATACTGCCAGGCTTTCGCAGATGATGTCGTCCTGATCTTCTCCGGGGACAAGGCATCGGAAGTGCAGGATCGGGCCAACGCAGCACTCGCACATGTCCAGAAGTGGGGAGTCAGAAACAAGCTTAAATTTGCTCCGCATAAAACTAAAGCAATGGTGATTACCAACAAAATTAAGTATGACTCACCACTTCTGAAGATGGGCGGGGAAGACATAGCGTTGACCAAAGAAATTAAAATCTTGGGGCTTACGATCGATAATAAATTGACCTACAACACACATGTAAAAAACGTGTGTCGTAAGGCGCAGGATCTCTATTACCAGCTGTCGAGAGCAGCTAGGATTAGTTGGGGCCTAAACCCCGAGATCATCAGGACAATCTACGTTGCGGTGACGGAGCCGATTATCATGTATGCGGCAAGTGTATGGGCACCGGCAACATACAAACGGGAAATTAAAAAGCAGCTCGACATGGTACAACGCGGGTTCGTTCAGAAAATTGTCAAATCCTATAAAACCGTATCTCTACACTCGGCTCTGCTACTTGCCGGGCTGCTTCCCTTGGACCTAAGGGTACGGGAAGCAGCCTTGCTTTATGAAATAAGGAAAGGCTTTTCCCGGCAAGTGGTAGGGGACCGGGACGTGGAAAGGAAAATAGATTTCTTTAAAATACCTCACCCCGCGAATGAAGTTGGGCTGCAATTTACATGCCTGGAGGACTGTGCACAAATTGACCAATACGACAACAAAAGCTTAAAAATATTCACAGATGGAAGCAAAATAGAGGGGAAAGTCGGCGCTGCGTTATCTATTTGGAATGACGTAGCGGAAACAAGTACCCGAAAGATAAAATTGGAAAATTTCTGCACAGTCTACCAGGCAGAGCTGCTGGCAATACTTGAGGCAACAAACCACGCGCTTAAAGACCAGGCAAAGAGTTGTAACATACTGGGTGTCCCAAAAATATCACGTCAGAGTGACATGGAAGATAGGTTAGCTTTAGGTCTTGCAGATAAAGAAAAATGACCTTAGTAAAAGTATTTTAGTTTTTGAGATATCGTCAATTGTTTTATTTTCTCAAAAATCTCTACTTTAAGTTAGTGTTTCTACCGTTGTCGTGAGAAATACCTTGGAAATTGTTGGTTTTTATATTTTTGTAATTTTCGAACAGTTGTTCCATGCGTTGAAAGTAAATTTCTCCCAAAATCTAGTGTATTTTTTAATAAAATAAAATGATTTGTGTTACTTTTTAACCTTTGACAAAATTGAACTCCAACTTTGATGACCTACCCTGAAAAAAAAATGTACTGACGTAAACTGGAAAATAATTTGAAAAACTGCTCCAATTACTGCAAATTCAGAAAAGGTATAACACTTATATCAACTATTTAAAAAAATGTCAAAATTACTATTTTTATTATTAAGGGTAGCGCTCTCAGCGGGAAGCTGTAATTTGTTATTGAATAAGAATTCTGTTTTCAAAAGCAATGAAAAGGAATGTTGTTTAGTTATTGTGTTTAGCATCCCATCAACCAGTTCTCCGGTCATAAACTGAGCGAGATAGCTGTGAATAGAGGGAGAACAGTGCTATCTCAGTCTCGCACAGGTAGCTTCGGACTTCGGTGGTTGATTTTGTTTTTAGTACGTTATTTTCAGTTTTTTGTGATACTCGTGCGATTTTGTGCACCTTTCGTTATTTTTAATATTTTTGACTACTCGGCGTTTATTAATTGGACTTTGATTTGCTTACTACTCGGACTGTTGTTGGACTGATTGATTTTGTTGTGAAAGTTCTAATAATGGAAAATCCACGAAGAGGCGCTGTTAGTCGCTTTACACATCGTGAGTACGCTGACATGTACTTGATTTACGGCGAAACCAGGAAAGTTTCTACTCGAGGCATAGTCTCATTAAACGCAAGGTTGGCTGCAAGATTGTACGCGGAACGGTATCCAGACCGTAGACATCCGACGTATGAGGTGATTGAACGATTGGATTCTGCCTATAGGGAGGGCCCCCCTATAGGCAGAATACCTGGAACTCGAGGTTCTCAATCTGGGAGACCGCGAACAATCGAGGATGACGTCGTGCTACAGGATTGCGAAGAGGATCCCTCGACTTCGGTTCGTATGATACAAAGCCGCACTGGAATACCGAAATCATCGGTTCATCGTATTTTAAAAAAAAGGTATCAATTTCACCCATACCACATTCAAAGAGTGCAAACTCTCCTTGAGGGTGATTATGTAAAACGAGTGATGTTTTGCCGACGAATGCTGGAACTAAATAGGCAAGATCCCGACTTTTCTCATTAAGTTTTGTGGACTGATGAGTTTCAGTGCAGAAGGGACGGATATCTTAACCTGCACAATATTCATAGTTGGCAGTTAGAGAACCCGCATGAAACCAGAGAAGACCGTTAACAATACATGTTTAAAATCAATTTATGGACAGGAATCTTCAATGGTTCAATATTAGGACCAGTAGAGCTACCTCCTACATTAAATGGAGAAAACTATTTGGCATTTCTTCAACACCGATTGCCAACACTCCTAGAGGATGTGCCACTACAAACACGGGCAACGATGTGGTACCAAAACGACGGTTGCCCAGCACATTACGCTGGAGACGTTCGAGCTTATCTTGACAACAGGTTCCCAAGAAGGTGGATTGGGCGATTGGGGCCAATCTTATGGCCCCCGAGATCCCCTGACTTAAATCCTCTGGATTTTTTTATTGGGGTTGTCTCAAGGATAAAGTGTACCTAAAGCCAATTCACAACGAAAGGGAACTCCGTAACCGGATAAACATAGCGGCTCTAGAGATATCGCAAATAGGTTTAAGAAGATTAAAAAATAATTTTATCTGAAGATGTAGATTATGTATTAGAACTAGAGGGAAACAATTCGAGCATCTGCTTTAATATTTACGTTAATTAAAAATTTCATTTTTTTTTTGGCAATATCCCATAGCTAAGCCAATAAGTTCG
>CAJQZP010001497.1:0-15000 GCA_907164705.1 Parnassius apollo | reverse complement strand
GGCCCTCGAGAGAGTCGGACTCTTGATAGAGCCAGACTCTTGTAGAGCTGAACTCTTGATAGAGCCGGACTCTCGATAGAGCCGGACTCTTAATAGAGCCGGACTCTTGATAGAGCCAAATTTTGTAGAGCCGGACTCTTGACTGGTAGAGTCAAGTATTGTTTAAATAATTTTATTTTACTTTTGATTTTATTGCTCTCTTGTTATCTGCCTACTAACACCACTTACAAAGAGACTCTACATAGAGTCATAAGGAGAGCTGGTAGAGCTGGACTCTACCTTATTTTATTTTTCGACTAGTTTTTAGTTCATAGCTGACACAGACCCCCTTTACAGGGTCTAACAAACATCACACCGACCCCCCTTTACAGGGTTACATAAGGACAACGTTCCCCGATCCTTACACAACTTACACTATATACTACTCATACACATCCACACAGAACAATGTATCGCACACCCACTACCTCTGGCGCTGCCAAGAAGCCCACCACCCCCAGCCCTGCCACCACAACTGCAGCAGTACAGGACGCTGCAAGAACTTTTATTAAAAGGCCGGAAGCCAAGAGAAGATCGCTCGACAACATGGACATCTATAAAAAACAAAAACACAATTACGCTGCATTGTCGAGCGATCAGCTCCTCCAGGAGATGATGAAAACCTTTGAGGATATACCCTCAAAGGTTCAGGAATATCCTCAGATGAGGAGGGATATTAAGCATTTTCTGGAGGTGCAGTCTGATAAGGGGATAAGAGCTATCTTCGAGCTTAGTAGACGCATTCAATGCCTCGAAGCAGACGCCCCTAAAATGGTATCACCATCAAAAACCTTGGCTTCCGAAGGGCAAGACACCATCATAGAAAAACTGGGAGAGGTGGAAGCGACGCTGACAGAGCGTATAAAAGAGATGGAGCGAAGTCTGAAGGCAGACATAGAGGCACTCCACAATAACAACGACGACCGAGGCTCTGACATGATCGACAAGATCACCGATAGGATCGATGAAACCAGGGCTGCTATAGACGAAACGACCGAAGTGGTCGAGAGTCGAACGCACGCCCTGATCAAAGATCTGATCGGTGGTATTGCCGATGATGTCAGTACTGCCAAAAAGGAAATTCTGGAGGCCACAAAAGGGCTGGTATGCGAAATAAACGCAGCACCAGTCCCTAAGTCGTACGCCAGCGTCGCAGCAGCCAAACCGGTCCACCGACCTGCACTTCACTCAATGGCGGTCACCCTCGAAGGTGGTCTGGAGACCGCTGACGAGGTGCTCGCCAGGGTGAAGAAAGCGGTTGACGCCAGAGGTACTGGCCTTAAAATCAACAAGGTTCGCAAAGCCAGGAACCAAAAAATCATACTGGGGTGCGACACCGAAGAGGAGAGGACGAAAGTCCAAAAGATAATAGAAAGTCGCGGCGAGGGACTAAAAGTAGCGCCAATAAAAAATAAGGACCCTTTAGTTATATTAAAAGATGTTTATTTGGACAATGAAGAAGAAAACATAATTAAGGCGCTACACGCCCAGAACAAAGACGTTTTCATTGGCCTAACGGAAGAAGACTTAGAAATGACAATAAAATTTAAAAAGAGGACAAGGAACCCGAAAACCGTTCACGTCATTTTACAAGTAAAGCCTAATGTTTGGCAGAGGATGACGGAGGCTGGAGCCCTCTATCTAGACCTACAAAGGGTCAGAGTCGAGGACCAATCGCCGCTCATCCAATGCACGAAATGCCTTGGATACGGACATGGTCGGAAATTTTGCACCGAGAGTGTGGACAGATGTAGTCACTGTGGAGGACCGCATCTGCGCGAAAAATGCGCAGATTTTATCGCAGGTAGTGAACCACAGTGCTGCAACTGCTCACACTCTGGGTTGCGGAGGACCGACCATAATGCATTTAGTACTGAATGTCCGGTGCGAAGAAAATGGGACTTCCTGGCCCGTGCAAATACGGCCTATGCTTGAACGGTTTATGACAAAAAACACTACACAAACAGACAGCCACAAAGCACACAGGAACACAGACACGACACACACAAACAGGAAAAACAAGACAACGAACACAAACTGATATACAGAATGTATATTGAATATACACGATTATATCAGCACAGTAACACTTACATGAATCACAACACTAACACAACACAAAAGAACAGAATGAAATAAAAACTAGTAAAAGAAGAGGACAATATATATATATAAAATTTGTATATATACTATATTGCCTAGGAAAGCGTGACAAACAGATAGAAGGATGTATAAAAGTAGACACATGACAGAATTCACAAATCCTGATATGTGCATAAATATTAAGACCTTCAAATTGCTAATTTAAAAATGTTTAAAATAAATAGATATAAGTTTTTACTATTATACAGATAATAAATATAAGAATGAAAATGGTAGAAATAAGATGATAGAAAATAATAGGTATATATAGATGTTAGACTTATACATGTTAAAATAGAGTTAAGAAACAGAAATTGTAGAAATTAAGAAATAAGTATAAGTATAATAGTGTAAGTCAATAAATATGTAAGCAAGTAAGTTATAAGTTAAATAAAAATAAGCATGTAGCATGTAGTGTAGTGATTGATAGTATATAGAAAATGTAAATACTATCGAAGACAAAACAGAAATAAAAATATGTACGAAATTTTATTTTCCCAAAGAAAAATAAATAATTAGGCATAGAATAGCGGGAGTCCCACCCGGCAAAGAATGAGCGCGGATGGATAAAAGAAAGAATAAGTATGCGGCCTGAAAGTGTGAATAAATGCGAGAACTGGAATGTATGAGAAATTTAGACTAACAAGGACCCGATGATCCCATGATCGGGGAAAAGCGATTAAAAAAAAAAAAAAAAAAAAAAAAAAAAAAAAAAAAACCTAACCTAACCTAACCTAACCTAACCTAACCTAACCTAACCTAACCTAACCTAACCTAACCTAACCTAACCTAACCTAACCTAACCTAACCTAACCTAACCTAACCTAACCTAACCTAACCTAACCTAACCTAACCTAACCTAACCTAACCTAACCTAACCTAACCTAACCTAACCTAACCTAACCTAACCTAACCTAACCTAACCTAACCTAACCTAACCTAACCTAACCTAACCTTTTTTTTAACATGGGGAAATGCCTACGCATACCCGCCTCGCGGGGGCAAAGACGGGTTATGTCGGACTCGCACCGACTAAAACCCCATGGAGTTCTACCTTCGTCGCATATTGGCAGGGCTACGGGAACGCTTTCGCACACTTCCGCGGCCCTACCAGCGACTGCCGCCCCATGGCAGCACCTCCTCGGGAGAGGAATATTCCTCCCCGTTCTCCTTCCCAAGTAAGGCGCACCAGAACACATGGCACGCCTTCCTCCACGGCCTCCAATTACATCTGCGCAACAGACGCCTCCGCGTCCGATGCGCGAAGGCCATGGGGCCAGGAAAAACGAGCACTTAGAAGTACTAGCCTTCCCGACCCCAGCGGCGGATCTGGTCTATGGCTCCGCCGCCAACCAAGATTCGGCTGCGGAGGATAGGGAGAGCGGCGCCTCGCAACACCAACAATCCTCTCCCCCCGCAGCCCCATCACCACCGCATCAAAGGTGCGGCCCCGTTTGAGTCGCGGGGAATAGGGCGAGTGGCGCATCACCATACCAACACTCCTCTTCCTCCGCGACTCCACCTCGGCTGCAGCGGTAGAGGGTGCGGAGTCCCCACTCGCTGCAGTCCACCAGCACACATCCGAAGTGGGCTCCCCAAGCCCACTCGGAGTGGCCACCTCAGGCCGGCCCTTCACCTCGGGCCAGCCACGTGGGTTCCTCTTTGTTCACCGTGGGAGACCAAGCCACGGCTACTAAGCCCCCCGCCACGACAAGGCGGGAACCCTTTCGGGGGGGGAACCTAACCTAACCTAACCTAACCCGTTGCGCTCCAAACGCCGTCCCGAACGCAGCATTTTTAAACCGCTCCGCGTCTTAAAAATCACAATATAAAAGTGTGATACACTGAAAGATTCGTCTTAATGAGACAAACATAGTGATAAGTGAAAAAGTGGAAAAAGTGCGGAAAATAAAAAGTTAACACGGAAAAACCATTTTTTCCTAACCCCAAAAATTAAAAAGTGAAACGCTGCCTATACTAAATCGACAACATAGTGGTATTTTAGTGTCGTTAGAAGCGCCCTAATTAGCTATAATTTTTTGAGCAATCAGAAAAATTGTTCGACGCTCGCGCACGGAAATATTACCAAAATTAAAAAACCACGTGGCCACGTGTTTTAAGACCTGAAGGTGTGCGGCTGAATTTACGGTTTTATAAAGTAGACGGCAAGACAAATCGTTTGACACCTTGCCCAAAAAATTTAGTCAAGAAACAAAGAAGATTCGACGCTGTGAAATTACCGAATTTCAGTCAAAAAATTTAAAAGTAAAAACTTTTAATTTTCTGTGAGGGCATATATGTTTTTGACGTCATATGAAAGAGCGCGTAAACCAGCAGCCGAGAACACAGATAGCTCTCCAAAAACCGTAACTACAAAATTTACGGATCGGATATCGGAGGCTAGAGCCTGTCTCCATAAGGCTAAGTTACATTTGAGTAACTCTCGAAACCTGAGGAATGATATAAAAACGGAAGTTACTCAGGTAATAGAGAGGCTCTATCAACTTGTGAAAGAGGCGGAAACAGATAAGAACATTGAGAAAGAACAAAAGCCTAAAGACCAGGAGAAAAAAGGATTAGAAGATGAAAACAGGAAAAGAAAGGAAGAAGAACAAGCCTTAATGAAGAAATTGGAAGAACATGGCAAATTATTAGAGGAAAGCAAAATTGAAATGGAACAATTAAGAGAAGAAATGAAAAAGCAGGAAATGAAAGAAGACAGAGCAACATACGCAAGTATAGTTGCTGGGCCACTAAGGGGCCCATCCTCACCTCTACCCTTGCCTTCAGAAAACATGGCCATGCATTCAGTGATTATCACGTCGAATGATGAAAAAGAAACAGGAGATCAGGTCATGGATAAGATAAGAAACGCAATAAATGCTAAGGAAGAAGGGTTAAAGATAGATAAAATTAGGAAGGCAAGAGATAGAAAAGTAATACTGGGATGCCGAACGGAGAAGGAGATAAATAGAGTCAAGGAGAGATTAAAACAGGCAGGGAAAGATCTAAATGTAAATAATGTAAAAAACAAGTATCCACTTGTAATCTTGAGAGATGTTATGCAGTATAATAAGGATGAAGAGATAATAAAGGCAATAAGAACGCAAAATAAACAGCTCTTCAAGGAAATAACAGAAAAAGAGGATCGAATGGAAATTAAGTACCGGAAAAGAACAAGAAACCCGCATACGTCCCACATTGTGATGAGAGTTTCACCTCAGATTTGGAACCGTCTTATCGAGGCTGAGGTCATTCACATTGACTTACAACGAGTAAGAGTGATGGACCAGTCCCCCCTTAGTTCAATGTTCGCGCTGTCTGGAATATGGACATAGTAAACGCATATGTACGGAAACAACTGACGTTTGCAGCCATTGCGGAGGCTCACACCTCAAAACAGAATGTGCTGATTGGCTGTCTGGGGAAACACCAGAATGCAGAAATTGCAACAAAGCGAAACATGATAGAAAAGATCACAACGCGTTTAGCTCAGACTGTCCGGTTAGAAGAAAATGGGAAGTACTCGCCAGGTCGACCGTAGCATACTGCTAAAGTTGACTCAAACTCGACCATGGAACCTAACATCTGTACCCACCGATATCACGCGATCCAGACGAATCTTCAAAGGTGTGAACTAACCACGGCCGAATTAATAACAGAGGCGACCAAGCGAGGGATATCCTTCGCTCTGGTTCAAGAGCCCTATATCGGTCGAATTGGTCAAATGAAGAGCTACTCGGGGACGAGAATAGCACAAAGCGACAGAAGCCAGAACACTGAAAAAGTGGTTAAGGCAGCTATTGTGTTATTCAATGACGCCATAGAAATGACCCAATGCCCCGGCCTAACAACAGAGAATATCGCAGTCGCTAAGCTGAGCACCGGGGCGTGGGAATTGGGGGTGGTGTCCGTCTACCTAGAGGGCGATACACCAATCGACCCTTATCTAGAAATGATCGATGCGGCTGTGGTGGGTCTACGGACAAGACACGTGATACTCGGTGGGGACGTAAATGCATGGAACACCTGGTGGGGAAGCCGGAAAACAAACAGCAGAGGAATAGAGGTCACCGCAAAGCTTGATCAATTAGAACTTCATATTCTGAATAGGGGGACTGAGCCCTCTTTTGACACGTATAGAGGCGGAAAGAGGTTCTCCAACTGTGTGGATATAACTACTTGCTCGACTAGCATACTCGGGAGGATGGACAACTGGAGACTATCCGACGAAATAACCAGTTCGGACCACAGGGCGATCCTATTTGACATCAATTTAGGAAAATCAATAGGCACCAATATAAAAAGAAGCACTAGGCAATATAATACAAAAAAGGCGAATTGGGGTGAGTTTCGTGAGAAACTCGTCCAAATTTGGAATGAGGAAAGAATAAATAAAGAAGAAATAGATAAAATAGCAACAACGGACGAACTAGAAACAAAAATAGAACAGTACACAAATTCGGTAATAGAAGCATGTAAAAACAGTATCCCAAAATTAAAAACTAAAAAACAGATGGGACTGCCCGGTGAACTCACGAACTATCACAACATAAAAAGGAGGTCTCCAGGTTGAAGCGGCGTATTTCATACGCAGCGCCAGTCCGTCGCGGGTGGGTGGTCGAGCAATATATAAGAGCGAAAGAAGAATATCA
The DNA here is from genome assembly GCA_907164705.1 of Parnassius apollo. Classification (NCBI taxonomy): domain Eukaryota; kingdom Metazoa; phylum Arthropoda; class Insecta; order Lepidoptera; family Papilionidae; genus Parnassius; species Parnassius apollo. Next base: position 8,164 of record CAJQZP010001497.1, on the reverse strand, counting down.
ACAAAAAGTAAAAAGAGCTCAGACTACCAGCTGGAAGGAGTTCTGTTGTAAGCAAGACCGAGAAACAATGTGGGACGGTATATATAGGGTTATAAGTCGCACATTGACGCGGCAAGAAGATGTTCCACTTGTTCAGGAAGGACGCTAGACGGCGAGGAATCGACTAGGATACTGGCGGAAACCTTTTATCCACAGGATAGCACTGAAGACGACGACACAGAACACACGCAAACAAGAGCAACAGCGGAAACTGTAAACGAAGGGTCACATGATAGTCCATGTGACCCACCATTTACAACAGAAGAGCTTATGTGGGCCGTGTCTAGCTTCAGTGCAAAAAAGGCACCCGGTGACGATGGTCTAACAGCAGACATTTGTAAAGTGGCCATCACCCTGGATTTAGCATTGTACCTGGCACTAGTAAACACATACCTCAGTCTTGCATACTTCCTCATCAAGTGGAAGAGGGCAGCAGTTGTAGCATTGAGAAAGCCTGGCAAAGAAAATTACGCACAGCCTAAATCTTACAGGCCGATTGGGCTATTGCTAGTACTGGGGAAAATTTATGAAAAAATGTTAATCCGCAGAATAAAGTGGCACATCGTTCCGAAGATAAGCCGGAATCAATATGGGTTTATGCCACAACGCAGCATGGAGGACTCCCTCTGTGACATGATGCAGTTTATTAAGACCAAACTGAAAGACAGAAAGTTGATTCTGCTTATATCATTGGACATAGAGGGAGCCTTCGATAATGCATGGTGGCTGGCGATACGGTGTAGGCTCGCGGAGATTGGGTGTCTGGTAAATCTGAGGCGGGTAGTAGATAGCTATCTTAAAGATAGAACGGTGTGCCTCAGATATGCTGGGGCCGAATATTTAAGAAAGACCGCTAAAGGGTGTGTGCAAGGCTCGATCGGGGGTCCAATTTTTTGGAATATTCTTCTGGATCCACTCCTGAGGGAGTTGAGTGCAAAGGGGTCTAGGCTTTCGCAGATGATGTGATCCTGATGTTCTCCGGGGATACGGCACAACAGGTGCAGGAGCAGGCCAATGGAATTCTCGAACGTGTCCGGAGGTGGGGAATCGGTAATAAGCTTAATTTTGCGCCACACAAAACAAAAGCCATGGTCGTAACAAATAAGCTCAAGTATGACTCACCACTTCTGGAGATGGGCGGGAAGAACATTGAACTCTCCAAAGAAATCAAAATACTCGGCCTCACAGTTGACTGCTTTTAATATTAATTTTCCATAAATTTGATTCGTTAACTATTATCCAATAAGATTACTACAAAGCCCATTTCCGGGTTTCCTATCTACCGCCTTTTTATGCCCAGCATGTGCGTTCGTGTTAACGGGGCTCACACAAGTTGAGAAGACACGCAACCAAGCGCATCCTTGCCCTTGTGTAATTTGGATATTGAATTATACAAGCATATAGTAAAAAGTATAGACATTTACAATGACGCTATATTTCGTGATTATCGGTGAAGATTATCACTATATTCTGTGTTAACTATGTTTTTTTACTAGACTATATTTCAATTCTTAACAAACTAAAGTATTCTTTCCTGCTAATAAATAAGTTTACGTAAATAAAGAACTAAAATTCCAAGGTAAAGCGCCAACTATATCCATTAAGTAGGGTCTTCACTGTCAACGTGGCCTTTTGCCTGTCCTATTCCGTAGTCAATAAGTGCATCTTCTATATGATTTACTTGCGACGCATTTGGGTCAGTTCCCGGGTGCGTGTATTTATCTAGAAAATAACACGTTCCGGGAATGTCCTTAGGGAACAAATTCGGTAGGCAAGAACGATCTCATTGTTCCATCTCGAATCCGGAGAATTTTATAAGCCACTTGTTTGTTGTAGGACTGACATTAATCTTCAGCGGCTCCGAACCGGATTCAAACTTGTTAGCAAGTGTGACGTTGTAGCCGAACAGACTATACTTGAGCATCGTTTTGTCAACCACACCAGCGAGAACTGTTCCCGTATGAAGGCCTATACACATCTTTATAGGGTTTCCTTTATGCTTAAGATGCTGTGCACATGTTTCAGCTAATCGTAACGTCATCCAAGCAATTTGTGGGGCATTCGTGTTTATTTTCCGATGAAGTCCACTGGCCACACAATATGCATCGCCATTCGTTTACACCTTGTACACATCAAGTTCCTCGTAAAACACGTTTAATACACTATATAGATCTTCAAGCATTGCTATGACCATCATACGTGTTGCGGTGGCACAAATAGATGAGAACCCAACAATATCACTGAATAGCATTGTTACGTCGTCGTGACTTTTTGCTTCGATTTTCTCTCATAGCCATAATCTTTTTGCGACATGAGGTGGAAATATTAAATGCAATAAGCGACGTTCTTTTCACGCTCTTTATCTACAGCTTTCCTGGTTTCTTCGATTGAATTTTTTAATTTATCCTTTGTTCTTCTCAACCCATCTTGAGCTCCTGCTTGTTCCCCAACTAAAATAACGTCTCTCGTAGCATCGTGTAAAAGTATATCCGAAAAAAAAGCCCTCTCCCAGTAAGTCCTTCAAGGCCATCCAAGGAAGGTGATCCAACAAAAAGAAGCGAATCTGACTCTGAACAGAATACCATCTGGACCTTAATTTTTAAACCCTCAGCAAGTGATGTAGATCCAGGGATTTTGAGACAAAACATAAACAGAATATTAGCTCTTTTTAAAATCCCACGAAAATCAAGCGGCACTCCACGTGGACGGAAAAGTCTAAAGTACGTGCCTAAAGCTGAGCCATGTGATGCCTGGTATGTTCCGAACAACCTCATAAATCCTCCTCCTAATTGCACAAGTTCCAACCGTTCCTAACCCAGAGCTTCCAGAACAGGTAAGGCCTGGTCGCGCAAGCCTAGTGTGAGAGCAGTCATGTCCTGACTTTTATTCTAGCCTTTCGACTTCATAACGGTTTCAAACTGGATTTTGTAAGCTGACCAGGAAGAAGTCCCGTCAAATGGTGGCACTTTGAACCCACGTAGCGAAGGTGTTGTAGCTAAAACGGGAGCTGTAATTCCATCCCACAGTTTGAGGTCGTCCAGCGTTTTCTTCACGTCAGCCATCACGTTGTCAACCCGATTGTTCACTTGGTCGATTCCGGTTTCAGCTTTCTCGATTTAGATTTCAGCTTTCGCGATTTGAGTTTCAGCCTCCGATAAGCGGTTATCATGCTGAGCAACCCTATCCTTCACCTCCTTTATCTCCTTCCTGAAGGTAGCGTGAAGGTCCTTCATGAGGAGCATCTGCTCTTCCAACCGACGCGCCTGTTCCTCTTGTCCGCCCCGCAGCTGATCTTCCAACTGATGGACCTGTTACTCTTGTCAGCGAGCTTGTTCCTCCTTTTGGCGAGCCTGTTCCACCTGCTGCTCTTTTAACCAACGCGCCTGTTCCTCCAGTCCACCCCGCAGCTGCTCTTCCAATCGGCGTGCCTGTTCCGCCTGCTGTTCCTGCAACATCATCATGAGAGCACCTAAGTCAGATGCTGCAGGTGTAGGAGCTGCTGATAGGCCAGCCTTCGTGGTTAGCAGTTGGCCCCACGACGTCTGCGGCGTTGCACCACCAAACTTCTCTCGTCCGTCTCCTGCTGGCGTTGACTTCGGGTACGGACACCCTCCGTTTCCTCCTTAGGTAAAATCGGCATGATTTGATCCCACTTCTGACACCAATTGTTACTAGCTTAGGGTTCGTGACAATAAAAACTGCCGATTGAATTACCAAAATTTACACTTTTATTACCGAACACCAATTAAAACTTAAAAGACACATAATTAATCACACTGATTCACTTTATTTCGCCCCCGAAGCGTCGCTTGTCTCGCCAAATTCAATACTGCCCCGATCGCGGTTTGCAGCGGCTTTAAATACACCTTTTTCACCGAAACATCCAGAATATTCCAGTAAATACGGGCACCGTCAGACGCAGAAAGTTCGAGTGTTGGGCTTCTAGAAAGCATAATTCTTCTGTTCTGTTTATCGAAAGTTGAAGATTGACATTTGCTAGGAAGTTCTCCTCGCTCTGGTCCCCGACACTAGATGGCGCTAGTGCCAGGTACCTGACTTCAACTTAGGCGCGCAACAATACCTAGGCGATAAAGTTTTTTTTTTCTGATATTTCAAAAGTCAACAATTTATTCCCCGTAACTAATGCAACACATTACGAAGTTTTTGTTTCTCCTATAAAATTTATTTTGTGTAATACGATTTTTTTCTTCGGGGACGACGATTTAGCAAATAGTTTTTTTAATTTTATCGTTTTAAGCCAAAATTATAAATAATTAAAATATTTTATCACTTATTCGTATTTCATTAAACCTTATCATGTATAGAAATCCTTATATGGACGACCATCTTCTTCAATTTGAACGACGCGTGACGACTCGGCAATTGTCAAGAGGCCGCCGCAAAATTGCAAGGAGAATGTATTTTAATTTTATTTATTTAACTACTTAGAAATATTCAAATATCAAGATATTAGCATCATATTAAAGGGAAATAAATCTACGAGTAGTTTTTCTTTTTAGTGTTGTGATGGTAAAAATTACTATGTTTTCTGCTTACGAAACAAATTTATGGAAAGTTTTTTTTATTTTCCACTCCGGAATTGAATATATTTTAGCTGTTACAAGGGTTTTTGTTACCGAGCAGCGGGGACAGATTCGCGCGGCTTGAGAGAGGCGGAGAGTAGTAGTAGTAGCGAGTAGAGAGTAGACGTTTGACGCATATTTACCAGCGCGGGGCGGACGTTAGAGTGGTTATAAAATTAAATAAATACGGGGTAAGAGGCAAGACACTTGACCTTATAAAATCATACTTGATAGACAGGATTCGAATTACTCAAGTATCACGGATTTGTCCAAAGACTAAAAATGAATATATTTATTGGACCTATCCTCGATCCCCAAATTTTGGTGTTTCTCAAGGAATCGTATTTGGTCCTTTATTGTTTTTAGTATATATTAATGATTTACCTAACAGCGTAAGCTTTCTTATGACTCTATTTGCAGTTGATAGCTCTATGGTGCTTACATGTACAGACATAAATAGTTGTGAAAATTAAATTAATAACAGCCTGAAGAGTATAATTAGTTGGCTCAAGTCAAATAATATAATAATAAACTTAAGAAAACTCAAATAATGAATTTTTATCAAAAAAATGGCCCCTTATCATGTATAGAAAGATTTACTTAAAATTAATTACGATAGTGAGATGGTTAGTGAAATCAAAGTAGCGAAATTCTTAAGTTAATATAAATATTGATAAGAAATTAAAGTAGAAGACTCATACTGAATATATTTGCAAAAAGTTAAATCAATTTTCATACGCTTTACATGTATTACCCAAAGTTGTTAATGAAGATGCTTTACGGACGGCTTCGTATCTTCTACTGTGCGCTACGGCATAATTTTTTGGGGCAATGCTACATGGCGCGAAGATATATTTAAATATATCTTAAAGCTTCTAAGCACAAAAAAGTGTGTGCGTGCTGTTGCAAGTATATCGAATACAGAAGCTGTAAACCACAATTTAAAAAAATCAAGATATTGACATTTCCCGCAATGTATATTTATGAAGTTGTGACATTTGTAAAAAACTAATCCTGAAATATTTAATGATTACGTAACAATCAATCGACGTAAAAATAAAACTCATACAATTTCATCAAAGACGGCTTTACTTAGAAAAAGCGTTTTCGGTATACTGGCGGTGCGTTTTATTGGGAGTTTTCTTCCTCGTACAACTTCTCTGTGGAATTGTTTACCACTAGTGACTTATCCGGACCGATACGACTTAGGGTCCTTTAAGAAAAGAGCCTCCCTCCTTTTTAAAAAGCCGGCAACGCACCTGCAATTCCCGGTTGTTTATGGGCGGCTGTAGTCACTTACCATCAGGTGAGCCGCATGATCATCTGCCCTCTCTTTTATAAAAAAAACATCGGTTTCGATGAGGCTGATATGAAACAGTCAGTTTTTGATTTGTTTTATGTACGCTCGACCAAAATAGCTGTGTCTTCGCTTATACATTTTTTTTGGCTCATGCCACCTATATAGCTGTGTCTTCGCTTACAACTCTTGGTAATATACTCAAAGTATTCTGGATCATCAGAATAAATTTTTTTCGATTGCTGTATCTGAATATTGGGTTAAGATTCGCTCTTTACGTGGTTTGGAGGAATTAAAGTTAGGTGGGGTACGCTGAAGTGACAACAAGTGCTGATTTACCACGTGCTCGGCGGTGAAGGAAAACATCGTGAGGAAACCTGCATGTCTGAGGAATAAGAAAAAAAAATATTTCGAAGACATGTGAAGTTCGTCAACACGCATTTGGGCAGCGCGGCGAACACTTCCATGCCCTAAACCCTCTCAGAAATGAGGGGAGGCCTGAGCCCAGCAGTGGGACGTATATAGGCTGTAACTTTACTTTACTTTTACACAAACAAAAAGCATACGCACCTATTTGTTGATAAATGGGCGCGGCGAGATAATTAAAATCAATGATAATTTCGCATTCACTGCACTATGCACTATTTAACTTTTAATGTTCAAGAGGGGGGTGTTGCAAAATATCGATATCCTTCTCTAATTAACCCGTCTAATTTTATCGTAAAACTATAAACTTCTATAAACTTCTATAAACCTGGTACTTGTACTTAATTTATTTTGTGTAATAAGTATTATTTTGACCTAATCAACACCACGAAACACGTACTACTTACGTATGTTCTTACGTACCGTACATTACGGCGAACCGAAGGGAAGGAAGGACATTAAAAACTTCATCCTCGATTTCGTCACACCTTAAAGATGGAACAAGGCCTGCAATTATTTATTTATTTGGGACCACTGAAGTTTAACCTATTTATTAAAATCTCATAAATCTTTGAAATCGGTTTAAAATCCACGAAAACATCGCGTAACATACAAAAAAAGTCACACTTCTTTCTTTCGAAGTTGTCTGCTAAAATTGCAGTGAATTGAGTAGTATAAAACGAAATACAGGAAAATTAACGAATACAAAAAGTATACATTAGTATATACATATAACCTTGAAGGCAACGGGGAGATTATTTGCTGGGTACGATCTACAGCTCAGAGCGTGCTCAACACTCCTTGTGCAAGTGATCTGAAATGATGAAAAGAAAGTTACAAATTGTGACGGCCCAATATTATTATTAATAATTAAAATCAATATGAAAGGGCGTCAAAAATAGTCTTAAAAAGATATATATATATAAAACAATAAAATTACGTTAATAACCATAAAGTTAATATAAATACATTTCAGACATTAGACCAATAACATAGTAAATTAAAGGCAAAATATTGTCTTCCATAATAAATAAATTTATTAAAAACTTGAAAAAATATTTAAAATAAGATAATTAATAGAAATACAAGTCGAAAATATTATAAAAATAAAGATAAATAACATTTATAAGATAATTAGAAAATTTGTTGAAAATTGTCTAAGTCGTCGAAGGAGTTCATGTATAAAAGAAAAGTTTCCTAAGTTATGGAAGGTGTTCATGTATGGATGTCTTATATAGAGGAGCTGCCGGAGATACATACCTGCAGTTGTACATATATATGGGGTGGTCGGGAGCCCGACTGCCTGAAGAAGTACTGTAGCACAATAACTAGTCCTATATTAGGGACTTATGATATTAAACTCACATGATACAAAAGCAATACTATAGAAGGTCTCCATGATGAATTTGCATTACAATAGTAGGGTCGTGGGTTCGAACCCTATATATTAATGACTTATGAAAGTAAGGTCTGTGATACAAAAGCAATACTATAGAAGGTCTCTATGATTAATATGCATTACAATAGTAGAGTCGTGGGTTCGAACCCTATATATTAATGACTTATGAAAGTAAGGTCTATGATACAAAAGCAATACTATAGAAGGTCTCTATGATTAATATGCATTACAATAGTAGGGTCGTGGGTTCGAATCCTATATATGAATGACTTATGAAAGTAAGGTCTATGATACAAAAAGCATTATTATTGAAGGTCTCCTTGATGCATAAGCATTGTATGGGGTGGTCGGGTGACCGACTGCTCCTACTACTGTAGCAAAATGACTAGTCCTCCGAAATCCACAAACATCCCGTTAGTA
>CAJQZP010001496.1:35000-112348 GCA_907164705.1 Parnassius apollo | reverse complement strand
CATAGATATAAGAACGTAAAGGAGGCGAAAGAGGTATGTCAGGATCGTGCCAAATGGAAGTCCGTAGTCTCTGCCTACCCCTCTGGGTGACAGGCGTGAGTGTTTATGTTATGTTATGTTTAAAATAATGGAAGTGTAAGGAAAGACGAAGTTTCATTTAGTCCATGAAATTATCATAGTAGGCTTAAATAATACTTACTATAATAACGCTTGACCAAAGTGCTTAACAGCCTTTTGTCCGGTGTGAATAAGACACACGCAATTAACGGCTGGGTCATGCTTGTCCTCATGTATACCTTTGGCATACTGAGGTGGACTCGGACTGAACTTAACGCTCTGGATAGAAAAGTCCGCACTACCATGATGTCCAATAGGATGCATCATCCGAGATCGTCGGTAATGAGGCTGTACTTGCCGCGAAAGCATGGTGGGCGTGGCTTCCTGGGCGCGCTCACCATGCATAATCGCGAAGTGTGCAGCCTCCGTCATTTCTAGTGATAAAGGGCTTACCCCTCTATCCTTAGCCAACGATCAATGGCAGGACCCAGCAGTACATAGCATTTCCGACCGGGTGACCCTATGGACGGAGAAGGAGCTCCACGGGAGGTACTACAGGGCTCTACATGAACCATACGTAGATACAGTCGCCTCCCTCAACTGGCTACGTTTCGGTGACCTCTTCGGGGTAACCGAGGGTTTTGTCTGTGCATTTCAGGATCAGGTTATTAAGACCAACAACTATCGGAGATACATCCTATAATTATATATTTAACTTTTTAAATTTAACTTAAAATATAATTTTATATTTAAATTTTTCTGATAGTTTTATGACCAAAGTGATTTGATTTTTTTTATTCTTTTTTTATTTTTTACTAGCTTTTACCTGCGGCTTCGCCCGCGTGGTCACTGGGAAATGAACTATCCATTGCTTTTTTGAATTGAAAGAAAACTGAGTTTTATAGATTTGTCAGAGATGCAAAGGAAACTGAGCAAAATTGATTCGTCAGCCTATTTAAATGTTTTAAAACGCAGCGTATAGGAAAGCACGAAAATAGCCTGTTTATTCCAAATGGAAATGGGATATTTTTTTAATTAAAGGAAAGTGAGCATAATTATCCAACCGGGATGCAGACTTTTGAAAAGAAACTGAGCTAAATTGATTCGTCAGAGATGCAGTTTTCTGAATTGAAAGGAAACTGAGCCAAATAAAAGATTCATCAGAGATGCAGTTCTTTTGAGTTGAAATGAAACTGAGCTTAATAGGTCCGTCAGAGGTGCAGCATTTGGAATTGAAAAGAAACTGACCTAAATAGGAAATTTTCAATTGAACGGGAAGATCTGTTGAGAAGGAATTCGGATTAATTGAATGTGGAAATTTTGGAAAAAAAACTGAACACTATTTTAAGACACACAATGTTATATATTTTTCCATTCGAGGAAAGAATGTGGAGATTCTGGGCATTTGACACACGCGAACATACTATATACAGCTGACCATGAGAGAAGCACGGTTTTTCTAAGTTGACCCCCGCTACCTGTAACGTTTGTCCTTGCGCTTTTTTAATTGTCATTGCAGAACTGAGCTTAATAGGTAACTGGAGCCTTTTGAATTGAAAACGAGGATCTGTGGGAATTATAGGGATCCGTGGTATAATAACATTTTCACCTTTTCCTTCGCTTGTCAAAATTGTAGCACCGATTATGTTCCGTCCAAGATGTGTCACACGCAGCCTTGTCCCATTACATAACCGAGAAGCATGTAAACTTCGCAGTAGCATGACTGGGACGTCTAATATTAATTGAAGCTTATGTGAGGGCACGCCTGACAACTCTAGAGAATTTATAAACTCTGCGGGATATGAAGTGCTCTGTTCTGTGTCCATAATTGTGTCTTCTGACAAATGCTCTGTTATTTCTCCTGCTACTTCGCTTAATATATCTGAATTTATTTTGTTAACGCTCTCATTTTTTGGTGCAAAAATTGCCCTTTCACATAACCATTTGTCTTCACGCATGTTATTCGTTAAATCTGAATAAACGCTCGCAATTAATTCGGAATGACTCTGTACTAAATTACTAAAATCTGTCGTCAATTTAACGCAGCCCTCAGCATCCGTTTCTAACTGCCCCTCGGCAAATTTTATAGTGTGTCAGCATAGTTTCCAGCATTGATATCATTATACAAATGCACTCTCATATTCGTAGTTAAACTGAATTTTGTCACCTTGTTCCATAAAATAGACGACTTGAGAAATGCATTAGTTTCATCTGCAGGTGTGCCCTTTTGAATGACAGGTAAAGTTTGGCGAAAGTCACCAGCCATTAAAACCACCATTCCTCTCATTACATCGGTATTGCTGCGCAAATCCTGGAGCGTTCGATTTAGTACTTCTACAGCTTTTTTATGCGACATTGTACTTTCGTCCCGCACTTCACACACAAAGTTTGCATTGTCGTAGCATTATACCTCGTGCACTATTTTTGCTAATGCTGCAGATCGGCGATTCTTCCTGGGCTAGATTTAGAGGGAGTTTTAAAACAAAATGTGCAGTGCGGTCCCCGCTTAGTAGCGTGGCGGCTATACCGGGGTAAGCTACGGCCACAGCAATGTTTTTATCTTTCCGTACTTGCGCTAATAATAAATTTAACAAAATTGTCTTCCCAGTTCCTCCAGGGCCATCTAAAAAGAAAAGTGCACCATTTTTTAGATTCAATTTGTCCTAATACTTTGTCAAAAACTCGTTTTTGTTGCGGAAGCAAGCGAGGTACAAATTCAGCTACTTGCTGCTGCAAAGCTGGCGTATCGTAGTTTGTTTCAAGTTTGTTTCATCACTTAGTTCATTTGCGGTTGTTCGCTGAGGGCTTATCATTCCAAAGTCGCTTAATTTTTTGCCTATCATTGCCATTACTTTATCTTCAATTTTTCCAATAGCTTCATTATAAATGTGTTCATTGTATGTCATGTTTGTGTGTGTCTGCTGTAACCTTCGCAAAATATCTTCCGCCATGTACTCTTTTTTTATTTGTCCTACAATTCATGTGCATTAGATAGCCCGCAAGATGATATGAGAGTTGCATAAAGATCCCTAATTTTGGCTGGTGACTGGCACTGCACAGCTTCCTCCACGGTTTCATCCCAGTGATTATTGTTTTCTAAAAGATGCAGAGATTCACATGCTTCTATATAAGTTGCGCATTCCTGACCGTTGACAGTTTTAAGGTCTTTATATCCTGTAGGACCAATGATGCAACATGGCGCAGCAGCAATTTTAAACAGAAATATTCAAAATAAGTTACATGGATGCTATACACATGACCAACGGCATCTGATGACTTTACGCCGGGTCAATTTGCAACAGGCGCGCCTTGAATACGGCGTTTCCACTCCTTCCTAGATGTGTTCCAAGTATAATAGCGGGGGACTTCAGAATATAACAACGTTTTTGAAAAGGGGTCGGTTTGACAAAGTTGAAAGAAGGCTGTTAGTCTAGTTTTTGGCGGTGATGCAATTCTTTCTTGGAAATTACTTTCGGTGAAATATACACGCTCTCCATTTTCTAAGAGCACAGCAAGGTGAGTAACTGTTGGGTGCTTTTCGTGTAAAGGAAGCCAAGGAGACGCCATACTGCCTCGTTACTGCTTACATAACGCCCTGCTTGAAAGGTCTGTACTTCATTAATGGGATTTGCCTCACCTTCACTCCTGAGATTAAATATTGCTTGGTCGCTTCTTTTATTTATGTACTTACAGATATACTTGATTTCGCGGAAAGAGCTACATGCTTCTACATTAATGTGGACATTAAACATTTTACATAGAATGGGCGAATACGGGACAATCCAGCTGTTATCTAAGGTGTCGAACGCTTCAGAGAGAGATTTGATTGTAACTTTCCTGCCACCGTCTTCGGGAGCTCTGCGTCTGTATAAAGGGTAGCCATTGTCATTATGCAATAGCTGTTTAGGGAATTTCTTTGTACATTTTCCTTCTTTCGTACATGGCGATATTGAATTTCGTGATCCACATGGACCGTGAATCATATATCGGACGATAGTATCATACAATTCTTTATCTTGCTCAGGATCCGGAATCTCGGCGCTTATTATGTCGTCTATTTGGCTGGGCCGCAACTTCTCTTTAAGCCATATTATAATGTGGGCATGCTGTATTCCACTTTTTTGCCATTCAATTGAATACATGAAGCACTGCACTTCTCCGAAAATTTTCCCTTTGTTAATTACATACATTAATTTTTGTACTTTTAATCTAAATACTCAAGCAACTAAATCGTGTCTGTCAGTACTTTTTTGGCCCGGCATTAGCTCTTCGGTTATTTTTTTCCATGTGGTATTGCAAGTAAAAGTAACAAAAAAGATCAGGTCTTCCGTAAGTACGTAGATAGGCGAATGTGTCTTGTGTGTACTCATGTAGGTAGCGGGGACAGTTTACGAATGATGAGGGCAGAATTACCATTTTACCTAAATCTCTGGGGTTTACATTGGCGTCGCTAGAAACTGCATCTTGTAAATGTATATAATTCTCAACGCGCAGCTTTTTTTGATTTAAAGATATATAATGGAGACGTTCGCTTTCTACTTTCACATACATGTCTACCAAAAATTGATGAAATAATTGTCTACACCGGGCTAAGAGGTTAAAATCATTTTCCCGCAACATCATATGATACGCATAAAAATCCATACATGATACTTTTAATGGGTTAATGAGTGGAATTTAAAAACGATAACCCTCTTGTCCTTTGCAGTAAATCAAAGGGAATTGCAGAGCGTCATAAAACTTGTGTGTATCGGCTACCCGTTGCAACGTAACATCACGTGCTCGCAAGACAACGTCTCGTGAAGAAAATTGATCACCAATAATTACGGCTGCTATTTCGTTTCATCAAAGGTGGATTGTAGCGCCCTTTCATGCTCTCCTCGAGGGTTCTGATCTGCGTGAATGACGACTTTATAATCCTCTTCAGGTAGGTTTTCTAAAGCAGTTTTAAATGTTTTGACTAAAATGTTACGTTCATGCAAGAATTTTTGAATTTTGAACACTGTGTCTCTCTCAACCCCTGGATAAATTCGCAGCGACGATCTACATCAATTTCTTCGTCACCCATAAAATATACTTGTAAAAATTTATGCTGCTCGTTTTCACCTGGAAAAAGTGAACCTATTCTATGATAAATTTGTCCTTGCACCGTAAATGTAGGTAAAAATCCCGGCATTATTATTTCCCGGTCAACTCCGAAGGACGTCATTTGAAAGCATGAGTTATATTTCCGGATTCTGTTTAAAATTCGCCGCGACTCATTACATTATATAAAAAGAGAGTTTTCAAAGGTTGTTCTGGTTCCGCAATTAACGGAAGAGACACTTTGCCATTGGAACAGCACATGCCTGTGGTCTCATCTATGCATTTTAAAGCGCTGCAAAATCGACATGCCTTGTCCATCAGTCCGATAACAACTAACATGTGATTTTTATAATCAATCAACGGATCATAATTGAATGCTGCGTCACTAAAAACTGACCAATTTTGTCGACGTTCAGCTTGGAGCTGTGCATTTGCATCTCTTCGCGCCTGTGTCTGTTCTGGTGTTTCAGATGCCTTTATAGTAGATTGACGTTTAGCTTGCTCAATGTGTTTGTGTTGAGTTTCATCAGGTGTTTCCGCGGCTCAGGCGGCCTGACGTTCTGCTTGTTCGAATAGCCTTTGCTGACTTTGAGCAGTTGTTTCAGTAGCTCTTAAAGTAGATTGACGCTCTGCCTGTTCAAGGTGCCTTTGCTTACTTTGATCAGGTGTTTCAGTAGCTTTTTAAGTAGCTTGACGCTCTGCCTGTTCATGACGCCTTTGCTGACTTTGAGAAGGTGTTACAGAAGCTTTTTAAGTATCTTGATGCTCTGCCTGTTCAAGACGCCTTCGCTGACTTTGAGAAGGTGTTTCAGAAGCTCTTAAAGTAGCTTGTTGTTCTGCCTGTTCGAGACGCCTTTCCTGACTTTGAGAAGGTGGTTCGGGAGCTCATAAAGCAGCCTGACGCTCTGTCTGTTCAAGACGCCTTTGTTGACGTTGAGAAGGTGTCTCAGATGCTCCAAAAGCAGTCTGACGCTCTCCTTGACGCCTTCTCAGTTCAGCATCTTCTAAAGATTCTAGCGATCCAGCTAATCTTTTCACTTGTCTTTGAGAAGATACTCTTGAGGCTGTACTTACGTTTGCGTGGCATTATGAAGTAGCAAAAAACATAACATAACATAAACACTCCCGCCTGTCACCCAGTTGAGTAGGCAGAGACTACAGACTTCCATTTAGCACGATCCTGACATACCTCTCTTGCCTTTTCCACATCCATATACCTACGCATACATGCTCGTCGGTTAAGGGTACTCTTAATTTGGCCCATTTTTAGTATATCGCCAATTTGGTTGACAAACTTCCAACTAGGACGTCCCTTTCCGACTCTTCCACTCACTTCTGCAACATATATTTGCTTTGTCAGTCTTTCCGCATTCATTCTTTATACATGGCCAAAAAACCTATTTATAAAAAAACGTTAAAATACCTAAAAGGAATTAAATTTCCTTTCAAATATTTTTTTAAAGCAAATCCAAAATATCTAAAAGGAATAAATATCACTTTTAAATATTTTTAAAATCAAAACAACAAAACCAATTCAAGATACAACACGAATCCAAAAACGATAGCCAAAAAAAAATCGAATCAACTTACACCAAATCACAAAACAAATCACAGAAAACCGAAATCGAAAGCAGTAGTCAGTATAAATATAACCAACGAAAAAAAGAATTAAGTGTATAGGTACCGTATACACTATCTATACTATTAATATTCCTTTGAAATATTTTTAAACAACCTAAAACAAAGAAAACCAATTCACGATTCTAAATAAACAAAATCCAAAATCAAAGTCGGAGTCAATTTAAACTATGTATATGTTAGTTAATAAGAACTCTCAAAAATATTTTTCTTATAATTTTGCACAATTTTTCTTATTGTAATACCGATTCATTCATAACCACATATAAGAAATGTATTCATTCCCGTTCAATAAATATTACTAAGGATTATTAATAAGGCTTACTAAGACCTGTTTCTACCACAGTTAAGTAATAGCTAAGGGTGAAAGAGTGACAGGTGGTGATAGTATTTCTGATCTAACTTATAATCACGCCTGTAACCTTTGCTTGGTAGGCAGAGCATCAACGGATTACTTAATATCGTCTGCGAGGTTATCGCCTATTCCGTGAATTACAATGCACCAAAACGTTTGAAGAAAATCAGCTGGTGAATTTTATGTTTTTTATCGCTCTCTTCCCTGTCCTGCGTGGAAAAATACAGATCCATACATTTTTTATCTTAATTTTGGTAAAAAGACATAATAATCCAGATATTCTGACCTTCTGTGTCCGTCCATCGTACTGTCGTCCGTCTTGTAGAATCACGGTGGATCCACCTAGCTGAATTTAATTTTGCAACATATTGCAATACAGCGTAAACATAATATATTAAAGATATTTATTTTTATTTACTTAAAGTATATATTTATTTCTATAAGTTATTTATATGTTAATTTATTTTCATATAATATTATATACTGATTTTCAGTGACATGGCAGTTTCCGATAACGATTTTTTCACCTCCGCTAACTCTGATTCCTTTTATTCATTTTCTGACTCTGAATTAGAACAACCTACACTTCGTTATCTCCTAATCCAAAAATACGATAATTATAATAAAAATTTCAACGTTTATCTCATTAATGTCCAGGGTATTCCGCAGCATTACAATGACCTTTTAGAAACCTTTAACAATCAAAGCATCCACGCTATACTTATCTCGGAAACCTTGTTAAACCCAACTTTGCCTTCTATTTCTTACGGATAACCAGGCTTTATTTTACTTCGTAACGATCGCATTGATAAAAGAGGAGGTGGTGTAGCAGTATACCTGCGAAGTGGTATTCCTCAAAAAATTATCAACCTCACCTTCACAATGTACTGGATCACTTTAATATATTTTTTAGAGATTGTTATTAGTGGAAATAAGGTTATGTAGGGTGCAATTTATTGTCAACCTAATTCTAGTTATTTATGTGAATTTGAAGAGGCACTTCTTTCAGTTCACTTTGATTATCAACATCATATTTTAATGGGTGATTTTAACACAAATCTTCTAAGTGATACCCCTAGGTCGCGTGGACTGCGTTCAATTATTGAATCGGAAAATTTTTCGATACTTGCACTTGAAACCACCCATCATAATCTTATTACTGAGGATACTTTGTTAGATTTGATATTAATCTCCTCAGAAGAACGTAACAGTTCCCCGCTCCTGGTTTTTCGAGACATGATTTACTGTTCATTTCCTACAAAATCAAACCTCCAAAGTAAAGCCAGTAATAGTGCGTTTGCGTAATTTTTGATAGGCCAATGTAGAAACGCTCCAACATGATGCTTTGCTTTTAGACTGGAGCGATACATTTAATGCAGAGAGTATTGATGACTAGATCACGAAATTTAATTCTAATATTCATAAGCTGTTTGACAAACACGCACCTATTCGGGAGGTTAGGTTAAAGCGCGCGCCTGTGCCAAGGATTACTGAAAATATCCATAAGGTCATATCTAAGCACGATCAGTTGTTTAGGAAATTCAAGCAGAACCGTTGTGAACTCAATTGAACAAAATTCAAAGCTGCGAGAAATCGATGTAATTAGATGGTATGAGCCGCTAAACGCCGCCATATTCACCATAATATCATGAACTCTTCTATGGCTGATACACGAAAATTTCTCCGGGACGATCAGGGTCGGTAGACCTACATATAACGTGGACCCTACAATCATTTCTATAAGTGATATAAACTTACATTTTTCTTCAACTTCCAAAATGGAGGCTTCTATTAATCAAGTACTATTTTTTATTTGAATTCCATGCCACAATTTCGTAACTGCACATTTAATTTTTCTCCCGTTGCTGATGAGGATATAAAAAAAAGATCATCTATTTTATTAAGTCTATGGCAATTGGCTTCGATGATGTGAATAGACTCATGATCACCTTAATTCTAGACGATGTTACTCCTGTTATTACTCACATCGTTAATCATTCACTATTGACTGGGGATTTCCTTACACTTTGAAAAAAATCATTTGTTATTCCGCTGCCAAAATTAAATAAACCCAGTTCTTTCTCTCACTTTCGCCCAATATCTATTCTCCCTTTTTAATCTAAAGTTCTTGAAGCTATTGTCCATAAACAAATTTCTTGTTACATTTTCAAAAGTAATTTTCTTAGCACATTTCAATCTGATTTTAGGCCTGGACATAGTACAACCACAGCACTTTTGAAAGTTACAGAAGATTTTCGTACTATAATGGAGAACTCAAAATTGACTGTGTTAGTCCTAATAGATTTCTCTAACGCTTTTAATACTGTTGATCATGATATTCTCCTAGCTGTACTTTGTCACCTGGCTTTCTCTTCGTCGGCTTGGGACTGTTTCTTTCCGTATCTTCGGGGTCGTCAGCAGGCTATTCGAGTGAGTCCCTGATTGTTGCTCGTTGTTTGCTGACGTTCCTCAAGGCGGAATTCTCTCTCCTCTCATATTCTCACTCTTTAGAAATATCATTATATCCCAAATTTATTTTCAAACTGAGGTGGCAAGTATCGATAATGTGATTAAGAAGCTTAACTGCGACCTTAACAGTGTTTATTGTTGGTCAGACGGATTTGGTATTAGGGTTAATCCATCAAAGTGTCAGGCTATTGTGGTTGGTAGTTATCATTGACTGCCAAAAATTCATGCTACCTCCTATAATTTTTAATAATGTTACTATTCCTTACTTAACAACTGTTAAAGATCTTGACTTAGTTATTGACAACAACCTCACTTGGCGACCGCATATATATGAAGTGAGCTAAAAGGTCACTCACACTCTGCGTTATCTGTGTCGTCTCAAGAATGTTTTTACCGATAGGGACTAAGTTGATGCTAATACAGACTTTCATGTTGCTTATTTTAGATTATGTAGATATTTGCTATGCTGATACCTCTCAAGAACTTCTAAATAAACTGGATCGAGTTCTTATTAATTGTATACGCTTCATTTTCGGCATACGTAAATACGACCACATCTCCTCTTATCGTTCTCAGCTTAAATGGCTACCTCTCCGTTATCGCAGTTATTTCAGAATACTGTTCACATTATTTTCAGTTTTACACAATACGTTTGTCCCTGAATATCTGAAATGTAAATTTCAGTATCAGGGTGATTCTCATAATCGTTGTCTCCGTTCTGTGGAAAAGTCTAATCTCCATGTCCCCCCTCTGTCACACTAGCTTCTTGCATAAATCTTTTACGTCTCACGTGGTAAGATTGTGGAACGAGCTACCGAGCAGTGTACGTGTCGCTGCACGTTGCACGAGCAAGGTATCGTTCAACCGCTTGCTATGGAATCATTTTCTGGCGTTGCAGGAGTAGTTTGTCGATTAACATTTTTTATATCCTTAAATTCTAACTGTTCCGTTTTCCTGTTTTTATTTCAACTAGGTGTTTGAATCAGAAACAGCTATATTTAATTATGTATGTACTATATACATATATATATAGTTCTATATACATACATATATATAGGTTGTTCGGCGCTTTCTAACTCTGAGTACTTACACAGGCACAAGTTAGTAGCCAGAATTTTACACTAGGAGCTCGCTCTGTAATACGGTCTCGTGGACCGGTAATTGCTGTATTACAAGTGTCGCCGAAGTAGGAGAAGAGGAGATCTCCCACCAGGCAAGGTGTTCTGCCCGAGAGCGGCTAACACTCCGTGTGGTAGTTCGGAGATGTTCTATATATACTGTTTATGATTCGGAATGTTGATAGCGTGATTTAGGCTTCGATGTGTTTCACTTGTGGTGCGATGACAGCGCCGCCAAATCACCCCCCTGCTCAGACTGAAGGTCAATAGTGCAGCCTCATTGCCGAAAAAAGTGCAAGTGCCAGGAGATTGCCTTGTAGTCTGCGGTGGGTCGAGAAGAAGGCAAGTAATCTGCGAGAGTGCCGTGAAGCAGAAGCGAGCAGTAAGGCTCAGGAGCCGTGCCGAACACTGCAGCGCAGAGAGTAGCTTGAACAAACAGGAAGCATTATTATTCCAGTGCTGCGATGAACCTTGTGAAGCTAGCTGGCTTACAGGATATGAAGACTGCAGACGATATCTGCTCGGGAGCGAATGGGTGGAGTATTTTATGACAATGATGAAGCTTGAAGTTTTCGAAGGTTGTTGGTTGCGTGTTCAGATCACGCTGGGGTCACCACTGTGGCCAAGGTAAGAGAAGGGGAGATCTCCCGCCGGGCAAGGTGTTCTACCCGGGGAGTGGCCAACACTCCGTGTAGTAGTTCGGAGATGTTCTATATATAATGATTTCTTATATTTACGCGAACACTACTCATTGAAATAATACTAGTTTTTACGGAATTTATCGCGTATATTTAACTTTTTTAAATACCCGACGTTTCGAACGCTTTACAGCACTCATGGTCACGGGCAGGACTGAGATGTTCAACGTCCATATGTCATAGTTATTGATTAAAATTTAACTTTTGTTCCGATCTATGCAGTATGAACTTATGGTATCTTGAAGTCTTGCAGTTGTATGCTTGGGTTGGGATTTAATTTTATTTATTATAGGATCCCAAGCAGATGGTAGCACCCAGCCATCTTCTCTATTGAAATTAGGATGTTTTTTGATTTCAATAGCCTCGCGAATCATCCTTGGAAGGAATCGGTATTCTTTAGCGAGGATCTGCGGTCTCTCCACCACCGATTCTCACCACCATCTTTCACAGTTAGCTACCGTGGGTAAATCTTTGTTTCAGAGAGCACGAGGGATCTGTGACAGTAAACACCTGGCTGCAGAGCTCCACCATGTCAAGCAAGTTTTGCATGGCAACAAGCTTCGAGTCCCGCGCCTACGTCACATTGAACGAGTGAAGCCGGCCACAGATACCATAAGTTCATACTGCATAGATCGGAACAAAAATTAAATTTTAATCTATGGTAACCGCGGTTAACTATGACATATGGACGTTGAACATTTCAGTCCTGCCCGTGACCATGAGTGCTGTAAAGCGTTTGAAACGTCGGGTATTTAAAAAAGTTAAATATACGCGATAAATTCCGTAAAAACTAGTATTATTTCAATGTTCTATATATACCGTTTATGATTCGAACTGTTGATAGCGTGATTTAGGCTTCGGTGTGTTTCGCTTGTGGCGCGACGACAATGCCGCCACACAAGTACTTTCCGGAAGCCGTGCTCGAAAATGGCTGCGCTAGGCTCTACTGGGACCGGGTCATCATCACAGACAGGACTATTCTTACGAATAAGCCTAATATTGTGCTGATGAACCGGGCACAGTCAAGGATATTTTTGGTCGACATTACCTTTCCGTATGACGAGAACCTCGTGAATGCCGAAACAGATAAACGAACAAAATATCTGGACCTGGCTCGCGAAGTGACCGACATGTGAGGTTGGCTGTCTGCCTAAATTATTCCTGTAGTCGTCTCTGTGAATGGGCTAATCCCAGTCAGCCTCTCGAGTCATCTGAGGCGACTGGGACTCCGTGACGAACCGCTCCGGGCTCAAATGCAGAAGGCGGTGCTCCTTGATACCGCCCGCATCGTCCGCCGGGTTTCTTTCCCTTTACTCCTAATGGAATAAAATTTTCGAACTTCGGTTGTAAAGATTTATGACCACTAGATGTACTTGGGTCTCTCCAAAGTTGAGGCAATAAGATAAAATAACTGCGCTTGGCAGATGGATTGATAATCGCAGGACAAGATATCTCGAAGGAAATTCTGTTAATGTTACACAAAGAAATGGTTAAATATTTGACAAAACACACAGAAGCTGTCCAAGGAAAAACTCTCACAAAAACTTATTTAGCTCTAACTATCATCATTGAGGACAACTGATTTCGCTATTTATCTTAATAACACATACACAGAAATAAAGTGCATCTTAATTTCTTACATGCCCTTCATCACGACGAGTGCAACGAACTCATTCATACGCGAAACTCATGGGAACAAAATGAGCACTCGGAAACACCAGTATTTCCGGCCCCAGTAGAATATCTAGTCTAAAATGTGCTGTGGCAGGTATGCAAATATGGAGATGTTTATAGTAGTGGTAACGAGAATAAGGCGACATATAACTTGACCCACCTAATAAACACACGAACAAAATATAAGTGCTATCTACCTACTCCACATACATATCTTATCCTAAACCCAGTTTATGTTTAATTTTAAGCGTACCTACCTACCACACTATAATAGTTTCGGCGTCAGCCATTTTGTTGTTTCATTGTAAATACGGAATTCTCGTCTCGTGATTTCAGCACGGGCAGGCAAGGGGAAAGGACAATTTTTCCCGCAATCTATAAACTCGAATCCGCAGCGGGGTCTCCGGAACGGAGAGCTAATTAAGAGTTAACATTAAAAGCTTTCAATTCAGCGCTTAAATATTCTTTCCGTACCAAGCAACTAATTTAACATAGTTTACTGAATTCAAAAGCGGAAGATTATATCTGGATGAAGTTAAATCGCAAGTAAACTATGGAATAAAGAATAGAAGAATCTTTTAATTCTGCTTCAAGCGAAATGATTAAGATAGTCGCTATTTATAAATATATTTTATAAATATATAGAAGGTTTGTGTGTTTACAATTCACACAAAAACTAACGAACGGATTTCAGTAACAATTGCTATGTAGTCAGTAAATGACCTTGTATAAATATGGGTATTTTTATTCGCCTACGGAAGAATTGAAAAGAAAAGTTATAACCCGTTTTTTCCTAAAATTTATTTTTTATAACGACTGATGGTTTTATAGAGGATACCGAAGATTTTTTTTTAAATGTATGCATTAGCTATAAATATAAATCTTTGGAAAAGTCAGTGTATGTGTATGTGTGTGTGTGTGTGTGTGTGTGTGAAAATGAAATCTATTGCGTCTTTTACTAGAAAGGGCAAAACAACGTTTTCTGAACCAGCTAGTTATTAACATTAGTACCCATGACAAAAAAGTGAAATATCAATTACTAGACTTCGTTCGCGTGGAATTAGCAAATATTATATAAAATTGATCATGATTAATTTTACTTCTTAATTGCGCCAAGATCTAGAAAGACATTGGAGTTTGTCATTTAATTCAACCAATAAAATAATTGGAAATACTATACCATACACAATTTCGGTTCGGTAATGAGGCTGTACTTGCCGTGAAAGCATGGTGGACGTGGTTTTCTGAGCACGCTCACCATGCATAATCGCGAAGTGTGCAGCATCCGTCATTACTTCCTGGCTTGATCGGATGATCCATTTTATAATAACGTCATTTCTTATGATAAAGGAATTACCCCTCTATCCTCAGCCAACGAGCAATGGCAGGACCCAGCAGTACACAGAAGTTCCGATCGGGAGACCATATAGAACGAGAAGGAGCTCCACGAGCGGAACTACAGGGCCCTACATAAGCGCTTCGTATATACAGTTGCCTCCCTCAACTGGCTACCTTTCGGTGACCTCTTCGGGGAAACCAAGGGTTTTGTCTATGCAATACAGGATCAAGTTATTGAGACCAACAACTATCGGAGATACACCCTAAAGGACGGCACCATAGACGTCTGCCGATCTTGACGCCATCCCGGTGAGGCACTTAGGCATGTCACCTCTAGTTATTCGGCGCTTTCTTACTCTGAGTTTGCACAGGCACAACCTAGTAGCCAGATTTCTACACCAGGAGCCCTCTCTGAAATACTGTCTCGTAGATCAGGACTATTCTTTCAAGCCCGATACTGTGCTGATGGACCGGGCACAGTCAGGAATGTTTTTGGTCGAAATTACCATTCCGTATGACAAAAACCTCGTGAAAACTGAAACAAATAAACAAACAAAATATCTGGACCGGAATCACGAGGTTACCGACATGTGGAGTGGTCTGCCGACAACTAGTACACCCTGTTGATTGACTAACAGTATTACTTCTATACAACAGACTTCTATCCTACTTGTCTTGTCATGCTCATGGATTTGCAGGAAAAGCCGGCATTCTCCCAAATTGTATTTTTTTATATTCACGAAAATATCTCCAACTTTTATATCCCTCACTTACTTTATGTCAACAAATTAAGATTGAGTACCATCAGGAAGGCCGTATATATCAAGAGGGGCAAAAAGTCGGTGGGAAAGATGACCTATTCATTTTACCAACATTGAGTGCAATTCTTAAAAGTTTTTATGTATGTGAACACTATACGTTCGATATTATATAATTATTAAAACGGTAATATGATATATCATCATTATAGCTTTGTGATATTATGATAACTATATAAACATTCATCAATTAGTTAATATGCAGAACCTATTTCTATCAAAAAGCTTAGTTTTTATTAAGCAAAATTGTTTAATAAGAATTATTTAAAAACTAATAGTCCATGATTTATAATAGCCCCTGAATTCTCTACCATACTGTGCCTTAATGTATGTATTTAATTGTATAAAATAGTATATTATAAATTGATGTTTAAATAAATCCCACTAGGTTTCTTGCTGATTCTTCCCAAGACAGAGGTTTTTTACCGAACCAGTGGTAGAACTTAAATGAGTTTCAATAAGTGTTCTTGTAATCTGTATTGAATAAAAATGATTTTATTCTAATAAACCTTATATTATTCACTGTTGCCTATATGCAACAGTCTCCCCCATAGATTTCTTCATAATGGATATTTAGGTGGGAGGCAAACGAAATTAATATTATTTTGAGTTTTTATCAGGAGGATGCTTCTGCACATCTAGTTTCATGTTTCCCTGTCGCCCCCCACAGGCTGATTATCATGATTGGTGACGACACCCGCACGATGGTTTGATTTAGTGGATATTTTTACACCGCCACTACATTGATATTAATAAAATTTTATATATGTTTAAACATATAATACTATTTCTATACTATTTTAATTTTTTTTTTGTTTTTGGGTGTTTTCGTTCGAAATTTTAAAGGAATTTTTTTTAAACAAAATGGTGACTCACACAAGACATACTACTTCCGAGGCTGCTAGTAAAAATCTAAACGAAGAATTCTATTGAGTATCGTTCGTTTTCGTGAAGTAAACATCGACTTTTTTTAGGAATTTTCGAATAAAAATACCTTCTTAATTATAAAAAAAAACTTTCATTTTATTGCAAACAATAGAATAATCGGTATTTTCAATGTCTATTACAATATTGTCCCAGGCAATAGCTGGCCCAAAGAAATTCTCTATTTGCCTTCCCACCCCATAACACCACATGATACTAACTATAAACTACTTCAATCCCAGGTTGTGCCAATAGTCAATGGGTAAATCTGTCAAGAATTTCTCAGTAGTAACCCGAATAAGAAACGAAAAATAGAATGCAAGGTACTAAGATTTTTTAAAATAATTACAAAAAAAAACCTAAGGTGTTATTAATTTTGATTTTAACTGTAACTAAAACCTGTTTAGTGACAGTGTGAGAATATCCACCACCCTTATCATTTTGTACGTACCTTAATGCGGTTATGTTTCAAATGGTAAGTGTAGAGAACGGGAAAACCATTTTAACTAGAAAGGACGCATTCCATATTAGTCCTCAGGTATAGCAACGCATCTGTATTTTGATTCTTAATCTTAAGTGTGTTAGGTTTTCACTTACCTAATTTAATAAGAATATAGTTTGTTTAAGCAATTAACTTTTATTAGTAAATTTACTTATTAGAATGGCAACACTATAGTAAGGGAGGGAATGTAGTCAGTTGCATAAAGCAAAAACGGCATTAAGTAAGGAGGAGCGGATGAAAACGGTTGTGTCGATTACTAGACATAGATTAAGGTCAAATAAGTGTAAATTATAGTTTTAAGATTCCCATTCAATACGTATTGTTTATAATGTACATTGAATAAAAAAAATCTGTTTCTATTTCTAGTATAAGACGTATATATAGACGTATATATATAAGACGTATAGTCGTATTGATGCTTGTGGCGTTCTGCAGCATTACGTCTCTGCGATGGTTATTCGGTGGGTACTTTTTCTCAATAGCGCAGTCTGTCTTGATTTGACTTACAATTAAGCAGCTTTACCCAAATCGGGTCTCTTCATTTCGGGTCTGCAGACTGCCTACCCTCCATTATGTTTTATATAACAACAATAGAGTAATATCGCTGTTAATTTCACACCTTTGAATGGTTGAACACAACTTGTCGGTGGATGAGACAATGATCGAAAAATGCAGATAATCATCGTCAACTTCACAAACCCTTCCTGATGGCGAATAAATATTAGTATCTTATAAATGCCTTTTGTTATATCTGCCATTGTATTGGTTTGTGGAGCTATGTTTACGCAATACCAAGGGGCTAAGCCCTATTTACTGGGTCGCCAGTTATTCTGCTGTGGACTACGATCCGTTTTCCAACTTAACATTCCCTTCGGGGGGAGCATGTTAGTTGATTGGCGCTGCCTGCACACGGCGTGTGTGAAGTTGTGAGACTCCACATTTTTTTTTAGTGTTGAACAGTGAAGCCCTTGTATCGAGTATTTTAATTAATAATTGTGAGTCTTTTCAAAGAAGGAAAGGACTATTTAATAAGGAATTGACAGATTTTTTTGAAACATGATACAAGTCCAATAAAGTTCTTAAACTTTCGGGCCCTTTCTTCGTAAACGGGGTTCATTATCTTAATAAGGCACTACAAACACCTTTGATTTGCTCTGGTGATTATTTATTCTTCCAAGAGACACCTAAAAGAACTCAGTCACTATACAAATACAACGTGAATTAGGGTCATAACTAAGACGATCACGCCATAAATTTAATAAACATACTATTACTATTAATAAACCTTTAAAATATCCTTGGGCCTATAACTAAACCAATAGAAACGTTTAGAAAGTTCTATATATATTTGTTTATCCCGATCGTATAATTTTTTATATTTTTATACACGGCTACATTTATATAATTCTATATACAAAGGGATAGGGGGGAGCCCCATAGAATGCCTCATGGGCTGCCCTATGCAATGCCTCATAAAGAAAAAAACTAAGCAAACATATATAGCAAATATGAAAATAATTTCAATGAGTTTGAGGAATTAGATTTTTATGTAACTCATGATTTATTTTTAAAGCTAAATACTAAGGGCAAACTATTTTTAAATGTAAAGGCTTTTCGTCTTTTAACATCAGAAGACAACAAAATGCTGGATAAATGACGCTTTGCTGAGACACTTTAAACCTGTCTAAAACTTTACTTTTTAAAATTTTTGTAAAGTCACAAGGAGTAGTTTTCACCCAAAAGAGTTCTTTTATTAAAAAAAAAATAAGTCAGTGCTTCACTACTCTCCCATTTGACGGTAAGTGGTGATGCAACGGAAGATGGAAAAGTGCATTGATTTAGCTTAACAAATGTCTATTCACTCTATTCTTACGAGATACAAACATTAAAATCCGATGGAAAGACAGATGCTGGCAGATTACGTACATTGTATGATGTTTAAGTGCATGTTTTTTCAGTAAGTTGAGCTAGGTTTTGGCGTTTGGTTTGCGTACATATCAAACTGATGCCTAAGCATCAGTTTGATATGTACGCAGCGCTTCGTATTTTACATACATTTTTCTTTTTTTCTTTGATGGTCTGAATGCATAATATGAAACTTTTAAATTATATTGGTAGGCTGACTATATCATTCTTCAAAGAGAAAGCATTAAGTATTAAGCCTTCAAGCTTTATAAATGTCACATGCAGTCGCATGCGCCCGGCAAATCCCGAGAGGTCGCATGCGACTGCACTCACCCACAGCACTTAAAACCATTGAAACTTATACTTAGAGACTACTTTTCTATGAAAACGTTTAGAATTATAAAATCATAATAGAATAATAGTGCTTCTTTTATTCCTAGTTTTTAAAAATTTTTAAATTACGACTTACGAAAGCTGTTGTGTAGATATTTATTTCCAAGAGAAAGTGATATTTTAGGGTCCCGTACCTAAAGGGTAATTAACCGTACCATATTACTAAGCCTCCGTTGTCCCTTCATCCGTTTATCTGTCAGCGGGACGTATCTCATGATCCGTAATAGGTACACAATAAAAATTTTCACAGATAGTGTATTTCTTTGGGCGCTATAACAAAAAGTACCTTAACAGAAACGTGTTTTTACGATAGTACTCTTCATGAAGGATCCTGACTCGCATTTGGCCGATTTCATTCGTTTATATCAAGTTATTGAAAATAAATAAAAGGGAATACATAATATAATTCCATAAATTTTTAAGATTGTATATTAAGTAAGCAATATTTCACTTTTGGCTCTCGATAAAATACATAATATTTATTATCTAAGTTTTTTTAAAATTCCGAAAATCTATATTGACAACAGACTATTATGTGCTTTTTCAATTTGCAAAATGATCAATCTGGAGACATATTCTCTAAACAACTCATTGATCTTGGTAACGGCAAATTTCCTATTGATATACTGACTGGCTGCATCACCTTTCCTGCGAGTTTTTGTCAGTTAACGCAATTAAAAGCCGAACTCATTCAAAAAGTGTTTCCAAATATGTTCAAAATTACTTATTCCAGGATTGGTTGAGCGAACGAACCATACTGGCTGCCAAAAACGCTGATGTAAATGAATTAAATTTCAAAATTCAAAATGACATTCTTGGCGAAATGAGAACATAAATCGTTGATATGGCAACTAATGAAAATGATGTCGTGAACTATACACAGGAATTTTTAAACCCACTTGTTATGCAAGGATCCAGTTAAAGGTTGGATCTGTAGTTATAATGTTGCGAAATATTATTTCGCAATATTACAACTACTCACTATTCTCTAATCTCTACACTAGAATATACTCTTCTAGAAAGCTTAGTTCTTCCATTTAACCACTAGTCTCTACTCTAGAATATACTCTTCTACTAGTTTTCTAATTGGTGTCGAAACTATTTAATTTATATCAATTCGTAAAAATATTAAAGAAAATAATATAACTAGATCATCACATTAGTTGTGTCGAGGAATATATTAATTCATTTTATCGATAAATCAAATGTCGGGTCTCTAAGTTAAATATAAATTAAACTGAACATCGAATAGAATTAAACACATAGATTATTTTTCAAGTCACGTAAATAGAGACATTTCTAACAAATGAGACACTCTGTTATAATACAAGTGCAATAAAGACACGATCGGTAAGCAATCCTTTATTTATTAGTTCAATTGACTTTTATTTCATTCTCTGACATATGAAAACTAACGAATTGAAAAGAAGTTTAATTCCACTGCTCTACTCGAGTAGAAGTTCTCATTGGAAGTTGCTACCTTTAGCTAAAAGATATTTTACAACGCTTTTCAATTGATAAAATATTTTATAAAGTTTTAGACTCCAAACATTCTAAAAGTCGTTTTTTTATTAACAAACTTTCAAAATAATGAGA
This sequence comes from Parnassius apollo, assembly GCA_907164705.1. Taxonomy (NCBI): domain Eukaryota; kingdom Metazoa; phylum Arthropoda; class Insecta; order Lepidoptera; family Papilionidae; genus Parnassius; species Parnassius apollo. The sequence continues at coordinate 91,778 of CAJQZP010001496.1, read as the reverse complement.
CAAAATAAGTGATTGAATTCTAAAACTTATGTTTGTTTTGCGATGTAGTAATAGCAAAATAAAAAAGTATTCATAATTACTGTTTGTGATGACGTTCATATAAAGGAAAAGAGCCTACTCTTTTTTTAAAGCAACGCACCTGCAATTCGTCTGGTATTGCAGTTGTTAATGAGCGGCGGTCGACACTTACGTCACATGCTCGCTAGATCTCTTCGTCTCTTGAACGAATTAACCATGTTCAAGCGTCGTAATAATGCGTCGTAAAAATGGTAGAAATAATTCAAATAGAGTGATGAAAAATCGAATTCTTTTATTGAAATTTATAAAATTTTATATATTATTTACCATTATTTTAATAACAATACAATAATTGAAATAACGAATGCAATATCTGAAATTATTAAAAATGTAAATGAAGTACGGGTAGTAATAAACTGTGGTGCGATGAGAGCGTTGCAGTAGAAAGCCTGACGCTGATTGGCTGGATAGAGAGCTGCTTGTAATAAATAGGCAAGTAATTTCATCGCACTTTATTAAGCATTTCTATATTTTCAATGTACTATTTATACTAGACTTTGGGATGTACCGGTGTGCGCGCACGTACTACTGCACTTATGTTTATTCAATTTAAGTAAGAAGTCTTCATGCCAACCGCATTCAGATGAGAGTTCAGACAGTCGGGTGGGACCCTTTTTCAGAAATGATGATCTAACTTCCCAAGGGGTGAGAGTAGTAACTTGAGGTTTCTTGTTATATCTTCTTTGGGTTTTCTCTGTAGTTCCCAGCTTTTGCATTTTGAACATCGGAGCTCTTTCGGCTATTCCCTAAAAGCATTGGTCTAGGAAGGGAGAACTTCAAAAGTTTGTAGGGTATGCCGTTATGCTAAACTCTGTCGAATGTTTTTGCAATATCGTATAACGATATATTGTGTGAAGCATAGAAAATATACGAATGATTCAAGACGTTTTCTTAAATCGAAAAAAGTCCCCTTGATTCCTAGGAGTCCATCTGGGTAGGTGAGGTCCCAAAAACTTCTACTATAATATAACTCTAATACGAGAATATCTGTACGTTGATTTTTTTTAATTTGATTTACGAGAGATACAGAAGCCAATGATTTGTTGGAAATGTTGTCTGTTAGTCTGTCTGAACACACATCACGCAAAAATATGAAAAGCGATTTGAATGGTACTTTCCCTACCGTAATGCATAGAGACCTAACCGTTAGAATAATTATAAAATCACGCCATCTATCATAGCAGATGGGCAGTAGACACATTTTTCCCTTTTGCAGCTACAAAAAGACTTAAAATTTACATTGTAATGTGATTGGAAAATCACCTTATTCGATTTTGAGTTGTTATTATATTACTCCTACCCATTATTTTCTAAATATCATGGCTTTTATTTTACTGTAATAATTGAATATTTAGTATATTTAGCTAGAAGAAGCTGTAGGTAACTTTAAACAGTGTATATTTTTATTATACGCTAGTGCCGATATAAGACACATCTGTAAATAGATGGTATTTCCAAAACAATATTTACGTAATTTAGTAGATTACTAGATCCGTAAAGGTAGTATTGATGCAAAGAAGCGGTTTGTGTTTTGCTAGTCATATTTATATTAATCATACTAATAGTCATTAATCATGGGCAAAATAGCTCGTAATATACCAATGTTAACATTCTTAAAACATATTTAGCACAAATGCTTAGATTTATAGTTTTATTTAAGATCTGTCTTTTAGAAATTAAAAAGGGGAGGACTGAGATGTTCAACGTCCAAATGTCATAGTTAACAGTGGTTACCATAGATAAAAATTTAACTTTTGTTCCGATCTACACAGTATGAACTTATGGTATTTTGAAGTCTTGCAGTTGTACGCTTGGGTTGGGATTTAATTTTATTTATTATAGGATCCCAAGCAGATGGTAGCACCAGCCATCTTCTCTATTGAAATTAGGATGTTCTTTGATTTCAATAGCCTCGCAAATCCTTGGAAGGAATTGGTGTTCTTTAGCGAGGATTTGTGGTCTGCAGTCTGTGAACGCATACAGGATCGCCCCCGTCACTACATCGGATTTAATAGACTACAAATCCTCGCTAAAGAACACCGATTCCTTCCAAGGATGATTCGCGAGGCTATTGAAATCAAAAAACATCCTAATTTCAATAGAGAAGATGGCTGGGTGCTACCATCTGCTTGGGATCTTATAATAAATAAAATTAAATCCCAACCCAAGTATACAACTGCAAGACTTGAAGATACCATAAGTTCATACTGTGTAGATCGGAACAAAAGTTAAATTTTTATCTATGGTAACCGCTGTTAACTATGACATTTGGACGTTGAACATCTCAGTCCTCCCCGTGACCATGGGCGCTGTAAAGCGCTCGAAACGTCGGGTATTTATAGTCAAATATACGCGATAAAATCTGTAAAAACTAGTATTACTTCAATGTGTAGGGTTCGCGTAAATATAAGAAATCATTAAGCACAAAACTAATTTAAGTTTTCTAGCAGAGACTTTCTGAGCGAATTTTTTTTGCTGAACGCTCGTGAGAATAAACATATTTTAGCGAGCATCCATCAAACTGAAATAAAACTCGCGCCGACGTTGATGTATTACTTTGCTGCCTCTTTTTGATTGTATTCAATTACCTTCAAGTAAAAACATATGATTGACTTTTCGAAATAAATACAATGGTTTGTTCATGAATTAAGTTTGAAAATATGAATTCTTTCAATCATCGTCATTAAGTGCGTTATCTTCGTCATCGTCATCAAAAGTCCTCATAGTTAACGTTAAATGGAAGATTTTGCTAAAGTTGTTAGTAGGCAGTCTGGTTAATAGCCCCATTTAAGATGACCAATAGCGCCTTCCTAATAACTACTCAAAATCTCACCCGCCAAGCATGCCAAATATAGCAAAATGCCATATATGAGGCAATCTGTGGCAGGCCCATGTTTTTGCAGTAAAATTTTATACCATGTACTGGCTTGTATTGGAAATAAATAAACACCATACTTACTACTATTTTGTGATGAGATTTTTGTTTCCCGTTCGTAAAAAATTAAAATTTCGTTTGCCAACGTTGTTTTTATTCTTATTCGAGTACACAGTCTACCAAATGGTTAATGGATGCTATGGCTGTAAGCATATGTATATCTATCCTCGATTAAAAACAAATGAAGTTGTCACTTCTAAGCACTAAAATGGTATTTCTCGTTTTCAGTGCAATAAGGTCTCCAGTTTTCCACATTCAGCTTTATTACAGAAGCATAAACTTGCTATTTTACATTGGTATTCTGTGAGAGCATTCATACTGCAACCATATAGCAACAGAGTAAACATACAATAACTACTTTAAGTTACATACTCACTGAATATATCTGTGGCATCCAAAACTTGGTAATCTTGCAGTGTTTTAATTGACTTTAAAAAGAAGGAAATTCTTGTTTTTACTGCCTATTTAAGGTATATTACGCGATATATTCGTAAGTTACTTTAGGCCCATTTATTCCGTATTCTTTGCTTACTCCGTTTGACAAATTTATGTTATTATGAACCGACTTAAATGGTTCATTGTCATAAATACCGTTGTTCTTTATAAACACGAAAAATTCTAAATTTCTTTATAGTCAAAAAAATTGTTATATTAGTATATATATATATATATATATATATATATATATAAATATATATATAATCTTCTTCGCTGGCTTGTAGTATGTTTTACTGGAAGCCCGCTTCAATTAAAAAATTAAAGATTTGTCAATCTTTACCATCCGTCAGGTGTAATATCCCTCTACAAGATCTAGGAGTGTACAACTTAGATTGTGAATGTGCTCTCTGTTAAATATCATCATCATCATCATTACAGCCCTTCACAAGTCCACTGCCGAAAATAGGCCTCCCCCAATTAATGCCACAAAACATGGTCCTGAGCCACCTGCATCCATCGACTTCCTGCATATCTTACCAGGTCGACACTCCATCTAGTGAGGGGTCGCCCTACACTACGCCTACCGGTACTAGGCTGCTACTCGAGAACCTTTCTTTCCATCGTTTATCGGTTCATCGAGCTATATGGCCGGTCCATTGCCATTTCTGCTTACTAATCCGTTGGGCTATGTCGGTCACTCTGGTTCCACTGCGGATATGCTCATTTCTGAATTTATCACGCAGAGAAACTCCGAGCATAGCCCTCTCCATAGCTCGCTGAGTGACCTTGAGCGTCCTCATACGGTCAGCAGTGAAGGACCACGTCTCAGATCCGGAAGTCATCACTGGCAACATGCACTGGTTTTACATTCTAGTTTTCAGAGTTTGAGGTATACCTGACTAGAAAATGTGTCGTAAATTCCCGAACGCTGACCAGCCGAGTTGAATCCGTCGATTGACCTCTCGGTAGAAGTTGGACTTACCTAGTTAGACTATTTGTCGCAGGTAAACTTACTCGTCAACAACTTCGAGCATAGTGTTCCCAACAACTACCGGCATAGGTGTGACATGAATATTAAACATGATCTTTATTTTGTCTATGTTCATCCTAAGACCTATCTGTTGGGAGACACCATTGAGATTATTGAGCATAGTGCTTAAGTCCTCCAGCAATTCTGCTATAAGTATTATATCGCTGGTTGATTTTAATACCGTATCCTTTCAAGTCCAGCAGCTTGAAAACGTCTTCTTATGCAGCGGTCAAGAGTTTCGGGGATATAACGTCACCCTGTCTCACACCTCTCTGCAGTTAGATAGGTTTCAAACTCTGGTTCTGTTCTCGGATAGTCATCATAGCCCTACTGTACAAACTCTCTGTTACATAGGACAAACAAAAAGATACATAAAACCCACGTTAAAGAACATATAGCTGACGTTAAGTACCGATGCTCCAGCAAGTCTGTAGTCTGTGAACATGTTCAAGATCGTCCTCACCATTACATCAGATTTGATAAACCACAAATCCTCGCAAAAAGAACACCGATTCCTACCAACGATGGTACGCGAGGCTATTGAAATTTAAAAAAAATCCTCCTTTCCTAATTTCCTAATCCTAATTTCAATGAAGAGGGATGGGTCCTGCCATCTGCTTAAGATCCTATAATTAACTTAATTAAACCCAAGCACAAGCATACCACTGCACTTCTTCAGGATACTGTAAGCTCGTTATGCGTAGATCGGACCGAAAATTAATATTAAAAAACTGATGACATCCGGGCTAACTATGACATTGAGACGTCAAACATCTCGGACACCCCTATGACCATGGGTGCTGTAGAGCACCCGAAACATATGGAATTAAAAATAAGTTTAAGTAGTTAATTAAACGCGATCGCGAGAATCCGTAAAAATAGTCTAATTCAATGTGTATTGTTTGCGTAAATTTAACAAATTATTATGTTTAGTAGGATTTCATATCTCTACGGTGTATAAGGTAAAAATTTTTACTTAATTGAAAATAATATTTAATTATACATTATTTTTATAAAGGGATAAATTAATTAAATACACATCATTAAATAATAAATCACTAATTTCGTCAAACTAAATTATAAATAAAAACTAAACGAACTAAATAAAAAATTCATAATATTATATTTTAACATATTATAAATGACATGAATACAAGGGGAGCACCAAAATCACCGAAAAATAAAAGAAATCACTTGAATGTTATTAAGAAATATGATGATTTTACGGAAAATGCTCTTAGAATTGTGATGCGCAAATTCTATTTTCAAAATAAAATGATTTTATTTAATGTAGGCACATTAAATAAAATCCTGAAAATCATAAATGAAGATTCTGATTTCTCGCCTATGTCAATATCGGCATTGTATAAAGCACTAAAAAAATGCGTTTTTCCTATAAAAATGTAGAAATAGTATACTATATTTAATAATGTTTTATTGTTATTTATTTATGAAATTATTTAAATATAAAAATATTTTAATTTTCTAATAGAAGTGCGTTTAGGTAGGCCTTTTTACCTGTTTCTGCTCCCAATAGCAGTATTCCGCTTGCACCGTAGTATTACTGTCTGAAAGTTAAAAGAACCAGTATAATTACAAGCTGTAAGACATTATGTGATACAAAATAATAGCCTATTGTTCTATTCGAAGAGTATAATAGGTTAGTAAAGTTGTATCATAAGTATAAGGATATAAATAAATAAAAAAATATTTATTCCTAAAAAAATAGAACTACAGAGCTAAACACAAAAACATTAACTTTTATAAAATTATTTTTATAGAAGCTATATTGTGGCTTAGGTGCATGGCATATATGCAGTATGATTTTACGACTGGATAGAACCCAAATAGAGAAAAATCCAATTAAATAGATTATGATACAATTGGAAATTTATAGCTTCAGTGACTACTAGCTAACATTAATTGTGAATCTGTTTTTGCAAATATCATTTATTCTAAAATAAAAACCCGTTAAATATATAAGCGTTATGATGCATATTCTTTTTTACAAGTAGGTATTTATCGAAAAATTAAATGATAAAAAGTATGTTTATTTGTTTTTTCAACGTATAAAAATACAACTTCATTTGCCCAATTTCACTTTTTCAAATTATTTACCGTTTTAAAAATTGACAAAGCTGTCGTGGCCGCCCTGACCTTTCTTTCCAAGATATCGTTGAGATTGAACGTAAGTTTAATTTTTATAAAATGTTTTGCCCTTTAGGACTAATTCACTCGACAATTGCGGAAAGCGAGGAAACACTTTCATGCCTACGCCTTTTATTATAACCGTCTTAACTCTTCCCTAAGCTAACAGTGTAAGAAGAGCAACTTAATAATTTACCCTCCTACGTGAATAATTAGCAAATAAGATTGTCCGCTGTTACATAACCCCGCCCTACACACTGACAGAAATAAAATTTGCGCACACGCTGTATTAGTGTAGCGCCCATCACGCCATTGATGTGTCTGCGTAAGCACTAAAGGCGATACACGTTGGATTACACCTATAATAAGTAGTTTAAAATAAAATACAATAGTAGTAGCAGGGCATCAGAAGTATACACATAATTTATACGTATTCGCTGTGCTGATTTTGTGCTTATTATAATCATAAGAAACCCTAAAACTGCTTTAAAAACAAGATACTCAGGCGGACTCCACCAATATAGCATCCTCGACGGAACCCAAGGAATCACCATTACCCAAAATTTCTACTTATGAGTATGATCCTGTTCTAGGAGATTTCTTCGCTGACATGAGTACGCGTGCATCTCAACTACAAGCATTAAGAGTAGATATATAAAAGCTACAGACATTAAGAGTAGATGTCCTTAGCACACTGCACTCTTGTAGTAATTCTCAAAATAATAAGATGGAGACAATTCTATCGACCATAAACGAACTTCGTAAGGAATAGAAAGAATTGCACACAAGCGTGAAATTCATACATAAACATAAACATAAACACTCACGCCTGTCACCCAGAGGGGTAGGCAGAGACTACAGACTTCCATTTGGTACGATCCTGACACACCTCTCTCGCCTCCTTCACATCCATACACCTACGCATACATGCTCGTCGGTTAAGGGTACTCCTAATTTGGCCCGTTTTCAATAAATCGCCAATTTGGTCGATAAATTTTCGCCTAGGACGTCCCTTTCCGACTCTGCCATTCACTTCTGCAACATAAATTTTCTTTGTCACTCTTTCCTCATTCATTCTTTCCACATGACCAAACCACCGAAGCATTCCTTTCTTAATCCTGGTCACAACATCATCTTGAAAACCACACTCTTCTCTTATTACACAATTCCTTACCCTGTCGTTCAGATTCAGCCCTAACATACTACTTAACGACCGCATTTCTACTGCGTTGATTCTACTCTCGTGCTTCTTCTGCCACACCCAACTTTCACTACCATACGTCAAAGTAGGGACCAACACAGCATTGTGAATTGCCATACGTGCTTTTTTTGACACATTTTGACTCTTCACAATAGAGTGCAGGGACCCATTTACTCTATTTCCCGCATTCACTCGTCGTTCTGTATCCTTATCATATCTCCCATCCCTGCTAAATACGCAGCCCAAATATACAAACTTCCCCTTCTATTGTTATTTCACAAATCGCGTGAAATTCATGAGCAGTAAATATGATGAAATGAGGGAAAACTGATGAATGGGGGAAATGAGGGAGGGAATGAGCAATTTTGAAGTTGCCTAAAGTATTCTTATATAAATTGTGGAGATACTGTAGCCCGAGATCTTTTGATGTTCTGGCTTATTCTTTCTGAAATTTCCTTCTTGTGACGCTTTAAGAAACATTCTATATAATCCACGCCAGGTAAGTTATTTTTTATTTTTTTTACTTCTATACCAACTCTAAATAACCCTTTATTATTATCCGTAAGTCATAAATATCAAGTGGATACTGGGGGTATCCACTTAATACCTATGATTTCATCACTTATTGCTCTTTGTCCACCTTGACTCTTCATTGTTCTTGTAACATGTCGATGCAAAACAGATTTAGCAATAGTAAATTGTTTAGCTATTTCGACTAGAGATTTATTTCCAGTTTCATACATTTCTATTGCAGTTTTTAATATTAAGGGATTATATATATACATATATATATATATATATATATATATATATATATCTTATAAGGTTTTGTACTTTTTGAGATATACACGCGAGGCATATCTGAAAAGATAAATGTGCATTATTGTAGGTATATAAATATTTTCACTCAATATACCTATACTAAAATAAACTTTCGGCTCCGCCCAGAGCAGGAGGTGTCATTTAATAATTTCCCATCTCAAAAAAAAAACTGAGGCACGTATTAAATGTGACACCCACTTTTCGTCAGTCATGTTGTCAGTCTCAACAAATTGTGCGCAAGTCTATTAAACCGAACACAATTTCGAACTCTGTACAATATTTCGAAATTCCAACAAAACTAGGCCCGACCCGGAAATCGATCCCGAGACTCCCTGCTCGGCAATTGCACTTGCAATCACTAGACTAAAGACGCAGTTTAATACTCGCTTTTTTATGAAATAAAAAAATCGATATAAAATATAAAGAAATAAACCTAATTATTACCTTAAAAATTGTTAAGTCTGCTTAGTGACAACCCTATAAAGCTGTACCTATTCATACGTAAGTCGTTCCCATTCATACCATCCTCATCCCGATTCACCCCGCTTTCATTGTGACATACCTGAAACGTCACTATTCACCCCAAAAAATACATATTTCTCATGTTATCCTAAAAATCTAAATAATAGTAATATTAATAACTGATGCTTACCTTTTATGTATAACACTAAATAACGTATAAAACAAATACTCGTATTCGCTAAATACAAAATAACTTTTTATAGAGCAAAGTTTTAAACACTGTAATAACCGGCGTCTTGTTTATACTATTTTCAACTGACATTTTTGACAGTTTGCAGCTAATTTCACTTGTTCAATGTTGCCATAGAAAAGTTACAACAAACTACTATTATCCCTCAAAAAATGGTAAAAGTTGGATTTGCATTTTTTTTCCCTATTCACCCCTGGATCCCTATTCACCCCATTATACCGAACCCATCAGTTAATATGCTTATATATGTGTATAGATGTTTGTAAACAAGTGTGTTGCTTCATTGTAAGTTCTGTAAGAGAGATACCTAACTGGTCTCATAGGAAGTTAAAAATGTGTTCAGTCTCATCTTACTCATAATGTTTCATTGTTTTGTTCGCCATTATGTATATACGTGTTCGCGACGGCCTAACAACGTTAAGAAACAAAGTTATAAAGAATATTGTTTTTTGTATTAATAATGAAATTACTGACAAAACGGTGAAAACGTGTATTAATATAGTTGTTTAACATGTTTATAACTCTTAGTATATTTGTATAGAATGTCGTTTTGATAACAAGTAATGTAAACAACTTTTATTATATTAAGAAAAACCAACCAATCGCAGCGCGTCTTATCGTAGAACTCTCTAGAAGTTTTTTAATTAACTGCGTAATAGTTCATACTAAAAATAATGAAAATAATTTTATGTTCTAAAAGAGTTGTACTTATGACATTGAATTAGCATATGGCTTATAGATTAAAGAAGTGTAGGAATATTTTGTATAATTAAACGCATTTGATAGTTCTATAAAAATTAAAGAATTAATGTACCCAAATATTATGAAAATTTGGGACATTTCATTTAATAACTTTTTACAATGTTAATGTTTTGAGGAACTTTTATGATATACTAATAAAGTACCAGACTACCGATTTAATGATGTGTAGCATGTTAGTGTAGCAATTAGTTTTGTATAAAAAATATTGCAATTTATGCCATTTTTATAGTGAAAATTTTATGCAATAAAGAGGCAAAACGGAAAATGGTAAGCGGCTCACTGTAAAGTATTGCCAAAGTCTACCTTAGGGGCTCGTGACCCAGTAGGAGTAGCATTGTGAAGAACTACTAGTGACAAGTGAAGTGAAGTGAGTAGTATCCGGTGGTAGCTGAAGTGACTAGTAGCAGTATATAGTGAATTGTGAAAGTGTTAGCTAGCCTAAAAAAGGTCGTAACTGACATTCGCAGTTACATATAGTGAAAGTGTTAACTAGCCGAAAAAGGTCGTAACTGATATTCCAAGTTACATATAGTGAAAGTGTTAGCTAGCCGAAAAAGGTCGTAACTGATATTCGCAGTTACACATAGTGAAAGTGTTAGCTAGCCGAAAAAGGTCGTAACTGATATTCGCAGTTACACATAGTGAAAGTGTTAGCTAGCCCAAAAAGGTCGTAACTGATATTCGTAGTTACATATAGTGAAAGTGTTAGCTAGCCGAAAAAGGTCGTAACTGATATTCGCAGTTACATATAGTGAAAGTGGTAACTGATCCGCAGTTACACAAGTGATAAAATCAGCTAGTTTAGTTGATAATAGCTGCTAGTCAGTAGTGTTAGAAAACCAGCTACTACCAATAGATATTTGGTACCACCGTACAATTTAAAGAAATCTTTTGAAATATACAGTGACCAACCAATAGTGAACAACCGTAGTTCAACCGTGGTCAATAGTTATAAAATTTCGCGACTAATTAATCAGTCGAACCGCTGGCCACTACCTTGCTATTTGTATTTATTAATCGTGCATTTTGATTTCAACCTCAGTCCACAATATTTCAGCGGCACCCACAAAGACGGCAGTGAAAGTACCCACCGAAACCTACAGGTTTAGGACGTGAGCGGCTCGCGAAGTATCTTCGACAACATTTACTCCGGAGAGTTTCGCCCGTCCGGCACAATACGAAAGTAATGTAATATTTACTTCAATAATGACAAGAAACTGGTTACTTGCGGACTTTATTTAGCCATTTATTCTACGGCCAGAGGATCTAAATTTTAAAATGGCAAATAATTTAAAAAAGGAAATTTATTTTCATTCGTTGAAAAAAAAAACTTATTATCATTTAATTTTTGCAAAATAACTACTTGTAAAAAGTACGCGCATAAAAACGCTTATATATTTATTTAACAGGATTTTATTTCAAAATAAATGATATGCAAAAGTAGATTCATAATTAATATTATCCAGTAGTCACTAAAGCTATTAATTTCCAATTGTATTAAAATCAGATATCACCTTTTAAATGAATTTTCCTCTATTTGGGTTTTATTCAATCATAGAATCATATTGCACATATGCCATGCACATATGGCCTACAGACATCTACATTTATCTTCGATTAAAAAAATAATTTTATAAAAGTTACTGCTTTTTGTGTTCAGCATTTTTAGGAATGAATGTTTTTTTTATTTATTAACCCAGATCATACAACCTTACTAACCTTTATTGTTCGTGGAATAGAAAAATAGGCTTCACATTACACTTAGCCGCGTACTTCATCTAATAATTTAAATATAATTGGATTCTAACGGATTTCATTAAATTCCGTTTGAATGAAAAAAATATAGATTATTCAAAGACGCATATTTTATTTTTTTAATTTAAGTCGTTAAAATTCCTTTCTCAATTATCTTTTTACGATACGCTGATAAAGTATAAAATAAAAATCATTAACAGTATGTCGATTGAATAATTCAAACTGTAATTGCATGTAGATCATCCAGACGATAATGACTTCACAAAGCATGTCACCAATCGAATCGATTACCAACGCATTTCAATCACATCATCCGAAAGCAATTACGACTAAGTAGTGTCTTTATTCTTATGTTTTTAATATTATCGTGTTTTAGTTCGCAATTATTTTTGAAAAACTATTAAGTTAAATTTTAAAAAAAATGGGACATTGAATAGAACTAATTTTACGAATTTTATCGCGTCTAATTTAAATTTTAAACCTATTTTTAATTCTAAACGTTTCGGGTGCCAAGCATACTACTGTAAGACTTCAAGATATTGTAAGTTTGTTCTGCGTAGATCGGACCAAAAATTAATATTCAAAAGCATGACGACCATGGGCGCTGTAAATCACTCGACAGGTAGGGAATCAGAAATAAAATAAAAAGTTAAATTAAGCACGATTAGTATTATGAGTTGTATTCAATGCCATGAATTCAAGTAAATATATGAAACCATTAAATATAGGCCAATACTACTTTAAAAATAGGGCTAATTTACACCTTTTAAACAAAATCTATCACAAAGAATAGAGTCGGATGTGCAAAGCAAAAGGAAATATGATGTCTGAATGACCTCAAAATATCCAATTTATATATATATATATATATATATATATATATATATATATATATATATATATACCGTTTAGAGAAACATACATTTTTTATAGAATAAGCGTGGCAAACGGGCACAAAGTCTACCTGATGGTAATTCATCATTCCTCAATTAAGAATCAAAATTTAGAAGCAATGTATCAAAAAGTTAGAATGCCTCGTACCAAGTAGAAAGGGTCTCCGGTTTTCTGCATACGAAACACAGCAGCATTATACAGCTATTTTACGCTAGTATTCTGTGAGAGCTTGGTCATTCTCCGGGTCGAGCTGACCCATTTGTGCTACAACTTTAATATAGGGATGTCAACGCATGTGCATATTGATTCTTAATTGAAGATTAATGTAGATGTCTAATCGCCACAGCATTCTCTTACCATGTGGTAAACTGTGTACTCGTTTATCTATCCCGTGCTCCCTATTATTCACGAATCTATCCAACTTATCCTACAATGTAATAATAAACAAATTTATTCAATATTTGAAAGTCTAATCTAATATTGTTTAAAACATCATATTTTGTTAACATTAGAACATTATACAAAAACCTTTCGTTAAAGCAAAATCATTCTCGTGGAAACCTTAGATAAAGATATAATTAGGGCGTATTATTCTTAAACTCCTTACTTTTTCCAGGATATATTAATATAAAAAACAGTTTTACATTTTTCATAAATTGCAAATATAATTGGCGTGATCAGCAGAGCGGGACAGTATTTCATGCCGGCTCACCGCCTGCAATTTTACAAGGTAAAGGTTCGGCTACACTTGGAATACCGTTCCCATCTCTGGGCTGGGACTCCCCAGTGCCAGCTCCTTACAATTGATCGCACTCAGAGCAGAGCAGTTCAAATTGTCGGCGATCGAGCTCTTTCCGATCAGCTTTACTCACTGGCACTGCGAAGAGATGTTGCATCTCTTTGCATATTTTATCGCATCTACCACGGGGAGTGCTCTGAGGAATTCTTCGGACTAATTCCAGCCGCACAATTTAATCATCGCACATTGCGACAAAACTCGCGATACCACCATCCATACCATCTAGATGACTGGCAGTTCACCACTGTGCGATTTAAAAGAAGTTTTCTTCTTCACACAACTTCCTTGTGGAATTGACTACCACCAGAGATTTTTCCGGCCCGATATGACTTAGGGACCTTCAAGAAAAGAGCCTGCTTATTTTTAAAAAGCCTGTAACGCATCTGAAATTCCCCTGGTGTTGCAGTTGTTCATGGGCGGCCATTACCATCAGGTGAGCCGTATGCTCGTTTGCCCCCTCTCCAATAAAAAAAATAAAGTGAATATAAAAATGACGCAGGATTTAATGGTTTTTAGATTCCTCTGTCGAGGAAAATTTAAAATAGTATGAGGGTCTTTGAATCACATTTCAAAAAATACATTGTTTTTAGTTTTAGCAACTGGGCTTCCTTTTTTACCTTAGTTGCACAATTTAAAAAGTTGAGATAGATTGAAATGAGCACACAGAGTTTTGCTTGGTGTCTCCATATAAAGCTATATATAATGAACTAAATACATCAACTCAATCCCCGTAACTTTTTTGAAATTCTAATTAAATTTTATAAACACAGTCGTATAAACTTTAATACTATATAAATGTATTAGTTTATAATGTTTATAATATTTTTTTAGCACCTATGAATTATCGAATATTACAAATAATTTGTACCGCTGAACCCTAACTTAACCTACTGGTACTCGTATGTCTCGACACGCAAACTGTGATTATTTATGATTGATACGCCGAAGCTCACAAAATGTAACAGAGCCGACTAGCGATTCATCAAAATGAGTAATTTCTCTCATTTTGTTTATTAATCAAATATAGAACAAAATACGGAAAGTAAAGCAAATATTTTATTAAAAATTATCTCCTGTAAACAAGGTAGGTACCAGAAATATATAATGATAAAAGTACATGTCATTTATTTAATCCAAACGTTAGTCGACAGGATTGCCCTTATGGTGTCATCGTCATCATTTCTGCCATTCACAGTCCTATTGCTAATCATAGATGTTTCTAAGGAATGCCACAAAACAAGATCGTGAGCCACCTCTATCTGGCGAAAAACCGTCCAATGAATGCAGGTGGCTTCCGCAATTTAGATTAATTCCTTATAAAATATATTTCTTGCTACTTTACGAACTCATAAGATGTTGATGTCATTAACAATGGAGGACCATCTTATGGTTCCCGGAAGCAGATTAAGACCACAGCTTTCATCGGTAGTTCTATAATCGTGTGCTAAAAAGTGAGATAATGTCGACAGTAATGGAGATTAATTCGTGAAAAATAAAAATTTCTTATATTTATTTGATTTTATTTCCTAAAATCGTTGTGTAACTCACAAATGCGAAGTCAATGTCATATATAAAATATATACTTTCTTGTCAACTACTTCTTACGTAAAGTTGCCTTTAAATAACAATAAAGACGTTGGATATTATGATCTCCACCTTGAGTATGTTCATCTTAAGACCTATTCACCACTTACCCAGTTATATTTAGTTATCCTTATGATAAGAAATATTTTTAAGATTTTGTTTCATCCTCAGTCATTTATTTATTTATCCTTATAGCATCGTATTCATACCGAAAAAACAGCCAGTGCTGCTCATGAATTAATCTTATTTTTAATAAAATAAATTTCGAATAGAATCAGATACTTTACATTTTGTGACCAAATTATTTCAATCTATTTGACTGCTCTACGTGCTGCTCGTAAGTCCTAAGTATGAAGCTGGAAATTTAAAAAGAAATATTTGATTTTGTAACAATTTTTACCTTCGTTTTTAACCCCACTTTAAAATTTTTCCTAAATTATGAAAGCATCCTACGTACATAAATTTCATATAGATAACAAATTATTTTAAAGCATACTTGCAACGTGCGGAATCCGTACGTTTTCTGGTGCGGTACTGGTTAGACGGATATTGGTCACTACGCTTACGATTATCTGACCACGTAAATTCCTAATATAGAATAATAAAATAAGTATGAGCTTAATCCTCATAGGAGGGGATTTTCCGTAGTTATAACACTTGGCAGGTGGATGCATACTACAGTATTTTAATTATTTTGAATTGTTACCAGGAAGATACTGCTGCCCATATCTTGTTTTAGTTTCCCTCCTGAGATAATCTATTCAGAGCCTTTGTTCAGCAGCGAACTCTTTAGGCTGTTATAGTTGGATACCTGAGCTCAATCTGAAGGTCACAAATATTTAGTCAAAATAAATGAAAAAAATATAATACATAAATTAGATATTCAATTTTAATCATATTTTTGGTATATTATAGTTTAGTGAAGTAATAATTATAATTAATAATGATAGTTTAGTGTATAAGTAATAATTATAGTTTAGTGAAGTAATAGCCGGCCTGCCACTATATAGAGTGACAACTTGGTAAGACATGCAGGAAGTCGATGGATGCAGGTAGCCCAGGACCGTGCTTTTTGGTATTCCTTGTGGTAGGTTTATGTTTAGGGCTGTAATGATACTCAAATTTTTGAAATAGCCCTTTTTAACATTATGTAAGAAATCATTTTTCTAACAAAAATTTAAAATATATATTTACAAATAAAACATTTAAAATATATATGTAAAATAAAAAAGAACTGGAATCAATTCAATCGTACCTTCTTATAGTGTATTTGAATCGCTTCAGGTTTGTCGATCATCAGCAGTGTGTAATGGTGTGAAAATTGAACAGCCTACGTGGATTAGCCTGCGCAAATGTTACATATGAGGGAGAAATCTTTGATATAGACACCATTTGCACATTGCTCCGGAATAAAAGCTAAGGAACTAAAGCTATTTTCGATAATATGCGAAAATCTTCCCTGCAATGCTTTAAATATTATATTTTGGTCAGAGTAACACTATGTTGAAACATAAAATTAAAATTATATTTACGATACATAATAATTTGTTGCTATAATTATCTATACATATTCATAAAATTGAAGTGTATGTCTATGAAATAACTGGCTTCGATTAAACCATGAGGATGGCCTCATGCTTAATGGAAGCCAGTATTACATAAAAGAAACTGATATTCCTGATATCTGCAATATTAGACAAAGACGGGTAAGTCACTCAGAGACGAACTTTTTGTTAGCCTTAGCGCAGTGGCTTAGCTTTGAGTTTGGGGTCTGAGGGTCGCAGGTTTCAAGCCCGCACGCAACAAGTATTTGTATGGTCTACAAGTATTTTTCCATCTCTCGATGTTTTTCGTTGTGCAATTTATGTGCGTAAACTACTTCACAACGTAGGAGAAAATCCTAGTGTGGGAGAACGTTCAAAAAAAGAATGAAGATAAAAATAAGAAAAAAGAGAGAACTTAACAAAGAATCTGATATAGTATAAAATTTTCCTATCAATTCATTTTGTTGTAAAAGAAGAGTCTTTGTAAAACTGGCTGCTTATTTTGGTACATATGTAATATATATTTATAACAACATTCCCTGTTATATAATAAACTTGGCTTCGCATATGTTTTATAAAGTAGAAATTGTTTTTCTACTTTTTTTGATTTTCTTGCAATTTCTTTTCATATGGTATTTTCGCAGAAGTTACTTGTCAAAGCGATGACGTAGCATTTGACTTACAAAAATACGTTGTAGGAGCTAATTTAGAATAAAAATATTTTGAATTTTTGACTTTGACATAACTAATTTTGCTGTTAACTACTACAAGTAAGCCTAAAATACAGCTTTTTATCAGCTCATTGCTCATCAAAGTAGTCGAATGATCGATTCGAACCTTTAAGTTCACAACTTAAAGTTTGCGGTTTGTACCCTTAACAATTCACTTCATTATATTATGCAACTGTAGACTGTTGTGAAAAATGGGTGCCGGTGCAATTTGGCCTCAAGCCAAAGTGGACTAACCTTTTTGGATAACAATTAAGCAGACAGTCCACTTCATGGTAAGACGCTGTGGCTCAAAAGACAAGTACATCTATCTAGGATTAAGAAACGAAGACAGTGTAATGGTTCTCCGTTTCACTACACCCGCCATACAGAACACAACTTCATTAAGCTGCTTGCAACTAATTTAACTGTTTGCTGCTATTTTACGCCGGTATCCTGTGCGAGCGTGGTACTTCCCCGATCGAGCCGACAAAATCGTGCTGCAGTCATAACGTAACTATCACGATTTAGTCAATATTATTATAGTAGTAGGTTTTGTGGCCAAAGAAATGAATTTATTTTAATAGAGATATTGGATGGGCTCTGATTCGGCATAAGACTTTTGTCATGAATTACACCTAGCAAAAACATTTTAGACACATTTTATTTAGAGGAGGGGAGCGTTAGCAGTACTATCATATTAACATTATTCTTAAAAATATTTTTAAAAAAAACTTAACCAACTAACGAATGTACAGAAATATTATTGAAAATAGTATTATCAGATCACATTCTTTATAAAGTCGGAGATCTAGTCCAAGTTAACTCCCAAAAGACTCACATTTCCGAGTTTACCGCCAGAAAGTACCCCTTTGTCGTATCTCTCTAATCTCAAGGCACACCCCTTGCTGCCTTAGCCAACATTGCAATCCATGGCACCAACATATCGAATGAAGTACAGTTCCACGGTCACTTGGAAGGGAAGGCCAAACTGTTGTCCTCTAAAATGATTGGTGTGCTCAGCAGAGCCGGCATGTTGCTTGCAACTTTACAAGGCTAAGTTTTGGCCTCTCATGAAATACGGTTCTCATCTCTGGGCCGCATCTAGCGAAGAGTGGCTCAAATCATTGACAACCGAGTTTTTTCTGATCGGATTGATTCACTGGTATTGCAAAGAGAGTTGCATTCCTTTACACTGTGAATAACCCACGTAGTTGTCTTTATCATTACAGCTTAATAAAGTGCGCCGGACATAAGCCTCCACCATATTAATCGCCTCATAGGGAGATATTTGCTATAGTTGCCATTTTGTTTTATTTTTATTTTCAGCCGTTATTAGGAAGATGCTGCTGCCCATCCCCTGCTTTATTTCTATCTTTCGCTTCTTACAACAACCTCGGGATTATATGAGGTAATGAAAAAATACGACTACCCCCCCCCCCAGAAAGACCAACGCTTCTCGTCACAAAACTCACGGTATCATTTACACCATCTGGATGATGGACGGGTTGTGTGGTGCCACTTATTTTCTAGGAATTTTCTTTCTTTTCTTTCCACCGGCGATTTAGCTGAACCGATACTACTAAGGGACCTTTAATAAAAGAGTTTACTCCTATTGAAAAGGTCGCCAACGCACACAATTCGCCCGGTGTTGCAGTTTTTCATTGACGGCGATCGCCAATTACCATCAGAATATATCATTTTATTCCGACGACAACTTTCAGATGATAATTTGACTAAAACAACAATATACAAGTGCGATAGATCTGAACAGAAGTAGACCATGGGCCTCTCCCAAGGAATGCCACTAAGCGCGGTTCTGAGCCAGTTGCTTCCATCGACTGTTTTATATATGTACGTATATGCAAAGAATGAATGAATGAGGAAAGACTGACAAAGCAAATATATGTTGCGAAGTGAATGGAAGAGTCGGAAAGGGACGTCCTAGGCGAAAGTTTGTCGACCAAATTGGCGATAAATTAAAAATGGGCCAAATTAAGAGTACCCTTTACCGACGGGCATATATGCGTAGGTATATTGATAATGTTAATATAAATGCAAATCTGTAGTCTCTGCTTACCCCTCTGGGTGACAGGTGTGAATGTTTATTTATATGGAAAGGATATACATAGGTTTAGATGATGATGTATATTCAAAAGACAATTATCTTATTTCAAGTATTGGCATTGAAAAAAGGGGCTGAGTTATTGATACACGCAATCGTTTTATAAAAGCTTTTATTAATAAAACGTACGATTTTTGTAAAGCTAACGACGGACCCGGCAGGGCTGAAAATTATATTGATATACTCATCAAAATGAGCCTAAAAACCAAAACGTGTGTAAAAGCTTCGTTGGCGATTTTATAATTTCCATTTTATTGTCTTAAACGCGACGGAGATTGTGATAAGTTTTTTTTATATTGTTATAAATTGATAACGGGAATTAAATATAAAAATATAAATTCTTACATTTAATTCCTTCAGTTATGGCTATAGAAAATTAAATTTTTAATTTTTTTTTTGTTTTGAAAATAAGTTACAATAAGTATCAAGGGCATCAATAAAAAGATCTTTGAAGATTATTTGTTAATTACAATAATATCAATTTTAAGTTCATCATATATCATCATCACAAAAATTGTCGTCATGAAAAACGTCACACAATGCTAAACAAAGGTTTTCTCTCTCTCTTTCTCTATAAAGAAATAACCTGCTCATTACGATTTTCTTCAGTACCATGGGAGGAAATTAAAAAAAATACTAGTGATCCACGCTTCTCCCCATCCATTTTCAGATCGTCGATGAGGTTGAGAGGTACTCAACGCGAAACTATTCTCTTTATGCGAACGTAAGGAAGGAAAGGCAAAATCACTTAAACACCTCCAGATTTATATATTTTTTCTTTTTTGCTATTAAAAGTTAAATATGTGTTAAATTCATCATCATCATTATCATTACAGCCATTTACAAGTCCACTGCTGTACAAGGCCTCTCCCAAGGTATGCCACAAAGCACGGTCCTGAGCCACCTGCATCCATCGACTTCCTGCTTGTCTCTCATGGGGGGATATGTGTTAAATTAAATATGTTTATTATACGAAATTCGTCTGTTCTCTAGAATTAAAATGATCATTGCTAGCACGCTTTCCTTCGTAAAAAATGTCAAAAGGGCAACAACTCCTTTATTTATCTCTCAATGTTTCTTCGATTGTACTTTTTGCTACACCAAAAGCACGCTATTGCTACCTAAAGGCCTCACTTTTATTTATAAATGCTGTGAAAAATGGATGGATTTAGGCGCCATTTGTCGAAAATGAAACAAATCCATTTTAAAATGAAACAAGATATTTCAATTAAGATCGTAAAATTATATGAAAGAAAATTTGAAATAAGAGCATTTGGAATTTTATTTGTTAATAATCGTATTTTCGAATTTTAAAACAGGCCAGTGTTACATACAAACATTTTGTTACAAAAATTACAAACTATATTTTGTTCGTATAACTTATTTTTGTCCAACTTCCATTCTCATTGGCAAATTATAAACACTGCTATTATTTTAGAATGATGTGTTCTCGTATAAATTGGTAGTACATAGTAATTTATGGATGTTAAACATGTGGTAGAAGTAATTTTATATTGCAACTGTTGGATCCATACAAATAAATAAATAAATAAAACAAAGTACTTTTTTTTCCGCAAAACTTTCAGCGTGTTCGTACGTTTGTGTTGTGTAAAATTCCTTCAGGATAGTGGGGAACTTCTATAGAGAAAACAAATTTTCTTTATAAAGGCCATAAAACGAAATCGGTTCTTTCTATAAAAAGTACAAGCACCTTCAACGACAACATATCAAAATAACATATATACATATGTTATGTAGATATGTACATACATTAATATAATAGAACTGGGTTTTAATCTTAAGTTTAAAAAATATTTTGCTTAGAACTGATATTATTAGAAATTACGTACACCCTTTTTCTTATCTTATAATTATCTGTGTTTATTATTTAAAAAAAAATGTTGTTAATTGCTTCACGAATAGCAAAAATAGCTTGATGGCTGCCTTGTGACCTACAATAACTGTAAACAAGTTTATGGAAAAATATAGAATCGCTTTCAGTCGTTTTGTTTTTGAAATGTTGTTTACTGTAAAACTTATATGTTTATGTTCCCGCTACGTTAAACAAGGTAACATTCTATTTGTTTGAATACACGCGATTATTTTATTACGATTATTTAAAAAAATATTTTATTTTGAAGTAGCGTATAATATTTTACATGTTATTTAATATTTCAAAAATTTTAGAATATGGTAATATAACGATCCTAATTTGGCCTTAAAACAAAAACGAAGTTGCTCTAAATTACACTGTGCCATTAGAATATCGTTGTTGTTGCATGAAGAGAACACAGATGCGGCAAATGTTGTCTAAATTATAGTTTGTAATATTCTCCGCGTTGGTGTACCACACGACCGTGTCTTGGAGATATTATTGTGCTAATAGACTTAAGTAACTAAAGATAATCACAAACTGGTCTTAATAAAGTCCACAAATACCTAGCTTCACATTACCTACCTTTGAATACAAATAAACTATATATATTCTTTTTTGTATTAGCACACCAGCATTAAAAGGCCAAGAGAACTTAAGCTTATATGTCCATAATTGCTCTATACCACTTTTTAGCTCCTGTACGTGACGCTCTTTTGAAAAGACCATGAAAATAAAATATTTAGGTGTTAAAATAGACCACAAAATATCATTCGAAGAGCTTATAAACCACATTTCATCCAGAGTTCGTAAACTTATATACCCTTTTTGAAAGCAGCTTCGTCATCTTACTGGTACCAGTATCACATTCGTTTAGACTGCTTTATGTCAGTCTATTATTAACTATAGCATAACGTCTTCGGGTGGTATAAAGTGTTGTATTTTGTCACTAATAAATGTTTGTTTAAATTCTTTAGAAAAGGATATTATTTTTCATTTAATTATAACAAAATATTTATTTATTTAAATATTCGACGCAAGGCTTTCACTCTCCCACATTTTTTTAATGTGGGGGGAGCTACTATCCGCAGAGGGCGTCATGAGTCTACCGCTCTTATCAAGGAAATGGGGTCCCACGATGTGCGGCTTTAGGCTGCAGCCTTGTGAGTCTCCTCAGATCTCCCTCCAGCTACTACCCGCATGAGGTCGACACATATGCTCCACCAACCAATACAACGCCCTCTATAACCTATGTCGTCCTCTCCTGAATATTTCCAACTACTCACTTCCGGTCACTTCCTCACTCGAACGTGCTCTGGATACGATACCATCACCTTATCATACTTCAACTAGTTTCAACCGGTTAGCAGATTTAAACAACTAGAAAAATACCATCAGCATTTTCGGAACAAATGGAACCTAGATTATGCATGATTATATCGGAAATGCAACAGCGACATAAATGGCGAGTATCAGTTCGAGAATTACGGATTGGAGAATTTGTTTTACTAAAGGATGACCACGCTCCTCCACTACAGTCGAAACTCGGACGTATCATACAATTTTACCCCGGACCAGACGAAATAAACTCTGTGGCAGTTGTTTTGACGTCCACCGTTGTCCTAAAACGTGGTATTAAATACCTGTATCCTCTACTGGATCCTCAATACGAAGACTGAAAGCTGAAGCTTTCAAGAGGGCGGAGTATGTTTGTGGAGTTTTTATATGTTTTGTTCTATTTTAGTTAATGAATAATTGGGAAGAATAAAAAAGACAGATGTCACGAGTATTGGAAAAAAGAGAATGATTTTTGTTTTTTCTGTGAATGTTCTTAATATAGTAATTTTATTGTGAAGACGAAGATTTTATTTAAACTGCAATCCTAACTACCACGCATTCTTCGCGTGAACAATAGTATTACATATAAATTCATTGATAGTGAATCATGATATAATAAACTAAGAAAAGAACGTTACTTTTATGGTTCAAACCATATCAGTGCATAAAAAACTTGAGCAGAGGTTTAACTTAAGTGCATAATAAAATAGCCTCACATTGTGAATCAAACTCAAACGAGATACGCATATCATTGAGGCATTTTAGTTTTATATTCAGTTTTTTATCCGGCAGTTGAGTAAACATGTGACGGTTAAGACATTTGAAAACAAGACGAATTCTGCTGTAAATAAAAAGTAATAGAGAAGCCTTTATATAATTTAGTTTTTGTCTCAAGTAAATATATAAAATTTTGTAACTGTGGTTAAAGAAACATTTTACTGCAAGTCAAGACAAAGTATGTCATTTCTCTCTTTGTCTTGATATAAACAGAAACATTTTTTTTTATAATAACTCAAATTAATGGAAAACTGTGGTTACCTACTCATCTGCTAAGCGCGGTCACTATTCCAAATAGCAAAGCAACGGCCGGCAATGCTTCTGCAAGGCGACAGTAGACACCTACTTACATCAAATAAGTTGCACGTTCGTTTGACCCTTCTCTCTGTATAAAACAAATATGGGACCTGGAGGAACTGGGCGGCAATCTCTGAGAAAGTCTATGTTCAGCAGCAGACTCTGATAGAATGTGAGGATGATTAATGTTTTCCTAAATATATTACTATATTATATATTATTGGACATAAAAATGTTTTGATTTTAATTAATTGCTCGAGTCAGTCGCTTAGCCCAAATCAAATATTTGATCTCTTATTTAAAGAGGAGAAACGAAAATATTAATTAACAAGCTGGCGTAAAGGAATTAAAAGCCATCGGTAAGCATCGACGTTCCGGGAATTCTGCGTTTCTGAACATGTTCAGGAAATTAGATTAAATAAATGGGATAAAATAGAATAATTTTTATTCAATATAGAGTATATGGTTTACCTATTAAAAGTCATTTTGTACTTTTATCACTGATTCTGAAAAAAAGATCTCTGTTCTGGGAAAAACCGGCCAGAAAATTTTTAAAAACACAATTTATAATACAATATTTTATACAATAGTCATGAAAACATAAAGAGACAACAAGGTTGAGCCCATATCACTCCCAGGGTTTATTAACAGTCGTGTACCCTTTAGTAGTATAATAACCCTTACTAAACCGTTTTTGCTTAGTAAATATTTTAAGCCTTTTGACAGGTAGGGTGTGCATGTTTTCTGGGAATTTGTTGTAAAAGCGTATACATTGCCCTATGAAGGAATTACTTACACTTTGGAGTCGCGTTACCTGTAATACTAACTTGTGCTTTTTCCTATTATTTATAGAATGTACCTACACCACTATTTTGAATGAAACTATTTTATTTGTGTACATATATTAAATTTCCGTAAATATATTGGGAAGCCAAAGTTAATACATTTATTTCTTTAAATTTTTCTCTAAGAGATTCTTTCGGACCTACGTTATAAATTGCTCTTACGGCTCTTTTGCAAAACAAAAATAGTCTAATGTCAGACGCATTACGTCATAGCAAGATCTCATATAACATTATGCTATAGAAATAATTAAAATAAACTAATCTAGCTGTTACAACACATGTAAGACAACTAATCTTTTTAAAGCATATGCTGCCAAAACCATGTTTGCTAGTTGTATTGTTTGTTTGTTTAGTTTGTATAGTTGTTTAGTTAGTGTTTGTTAAAGTATATAAGGGCCCCATTGAGGCCTCGAGTTAACTGTGATTCCGCGAAAAATTGTGAATTCACCAAGGCCCAGCATCTCCCTATTTGAAAGCACACTAGTTTTATCAGTTTAATATTGGGTGTAGTGAATTTAATACGTTTAGCTTTATTTATGTTCAAAAGCAAAATTCACCAAGGCCCAGCATCTCCCTATTTGAAAGCACACTAGTTTTATCAGTTTAATATTGGGTGTAGTGAATTTAATACGTTTAGCTTTATTTATGTTCAAAAGCAAATTATAGACGGTAAACAAGTGTCCTACTTTTGATATAGCATTGTTCACTTCGTCATATGTCAATAATTACCTTTTCAGTCGGAACAACGAAGTATAATCAGCAAATAAAACTATATCATGGTTATTCCCTATCAAGTAATGTAATCATTAATGTATACTAAGAACAGAAAGTGGCCAAAATTGAACCTTGAGGAATACCCATAGCTATGTTTTTTTTAACTATTATGATGTAGCTTCTTGATTAATGCCTTGTGGTGAACAAAGTAGAGAACCTTTCAAAGATCACAATATATTCCCAAAGCATCTTCTGAATTCTCCCGTGCACAAAAATATGTCTGATTACCTCAACACCGGTATCAGTTATCAGGCGACCCCTGGTAAAAGCAAACCGATTTTATGGAGAAATTTATTTACATTAAAAAAACAACAATTGATCCAGAATATTTTTTTCAAAAATTTTACTGAGCTCAGTCAGTACAGAAGTAGGTAATTATAAAATTAGTGTGGTCAAATGAAACTGCCAGAATTAAATAAAGGAAATTAATTGGAGTTATAGGAGTATGACCTGGTGTATTGTAAATTAGTAGCATCACCTTAAATAGAATTATTTCCAACATGTTCAATGTCCAGGAATAAAATGATGACCAAACCAGTCTTTAAAAGAGAAGCTGTAACCCAAGCTTTTACATTAGATTTCCAAATAATGGGAAAACCAGCTTTAGATTTACATTTTAAAGCTCTTAGATTTTCTGAGCGATACACTAAGAGAGGCTTCAATTTACAATCACCGGATTTTATTTGCACCGACCATCAATGTCAATTGATTTTTGCGGGCTTTAAAACCTGGAAAGCTTTTCTCTTATCATACAATAAAAGTTTTTTTAGGCATTTTCTTCCAAAAAGGACCAGTTTTGCCTTCATTGAAAATGGTTTGGCTAGAGTAGCCACCATCTTAAATCATTTTTTTGAGTTTTTCTGGATATAGAGACGCAGTTACTTTGTCAGCACTTGTCACCTCTCCACTTTCTGCGATACTATGCTATTTACTATGTTTATTTAGGTCACTTTATTTATGCCACTTTACTATGTTACACTAAATAAAGAAGCACACCTGATTCGATATTGGTATTAAAAATAATAACAAGTTAGGGTGCGATCGCATCTATTATACATGTAATAACTTTAACAGAAATCTCCTAAAGATCTGCTGTTTTCTTAGTATCAAAAATTTTGAAATATTTTACAATATGGTCTGGTAATATCTTATATTAATAATAAGAATCACTCTCATAATGGATGTCGGGGTAGTGATCGTGGAACTAAGGAACCACTCCTCATTGATGCGGTCATTGGCAAAGTGATGAAACGCAACCGTCGGAACTTCTGCTTAGCTTAGCTTACTTCTGGATAGATTACAAAAAGGCATTCGACTCGGTGCCCCATAAATGGCTATGTATATAATAGCTAACTGAATGGGAGGGAAACTGCCTCCTAACATACAGGGTAACCTAGTTTAGGAGTCAGGGTATCTATGACTGGGCCCCCCGCTGACGCAAAGTCTCCGGCCCCAGCTCGTGGAGGACGTGGTGAGCGCTCTGTTCCCTGCGCGACGGGGAACATCCGCCCCCGCCTATGGCTCCGCCACCTGCGGTGCCGGACCACCAGGACGACGACGACGACATCCCGGAAGGGACCGGGGTAGACCTGAGAGTGGCGGTACGTAGGCTCAAGGCCAGGAATACCGCCCCAGGACCCGATGGCTTGCCTGGCAAAGCCTGGGTCCTGGCCTCGGAGGCTCTCGGGCCCCGACTGGAGGGGCTCCTAAGCGCATGCTTGGAGAGAGGCCAATTCCCGCTTCGCTGGAAGACGGGGGAAGCTGGTCCTCATTCGGAAGCCAGGGCGCCCTGCGGACTCTCCGTCCGCATACCGGCCCGTGGTGCTGCTCGACGAGGTGGGCAAGCTCTTTGAAAGAGTCATTGCAAACCGCCTCGCCGAGCACCTTGCGGGGATGGGGGCCGGATCTTGCGGAACACCAGTTTGGTTTCCGCAAGAGGCGCTCTACGGTGGACGCTATCATGCGCGTGAGAGCCCTCACGACGGGGGATGCAGTGGCCAGAGGGGGGTTGTCTTGGCGGTGTCTCTCGACATCGCCAACGCCTTCAACTCCATGCCCTGGAGCTGCATTAGGGAGGCACTCCGGTATCACCGGGTGCCGACCTATCTCCGTCGTATAGTCGGGGACTACCTGACGGACAGGGCCGTCATCTACCCCGGTCGCAACGGTGAGTGGAACCGGCGAGAGATGTCGTGCGGTGTCCCACAGGGTTCGGTTCTGGGGCCACCTCTGTGGAACATCGGTTACGACTGGGTGCTGCGCGCCGACCTCCCTACCGGCGTCAGCGTAGTTTGCTACGCTGACGACACGCTGGTACTGGCACAAGGGGGGTCGTACGAGGCGGCGGCGGAAAATATGACACGCGGGGTTGCGATAGTCGTTGAGAGGATTCGGCAACTGGGTCTCGAGGTGGCTCTGCACAAGTCCGAGGCCATGCACTTCCATGGTCCTCGGAACAGGCCACCACCGGGATCCTCAGTGATGGTAGGAGGGGTATCCATCGACGTCGAGTCGACGCTGAAGTACCTAGGACTCGTCCTCGACGGCCGATGGAACTTCGTTGAGCACTTCCGACGTTTGGCTCCCAAACTGGAACGGACCGGGGCTGCCTTCAGGCGGCTCCTGCCGAACCTGGGAGGGCCGAACGCCTCCTGCCGGAGGCTCTACGCGGGGATCGTGCGGTCCATGGCCCTTTACGGGGCCCCGGTGTGGGCGCGTGGTTTGGCGCGGCTTGCCGTCCACCACCTGAACGCGCCCCAAAGGGTGATAGCCGTGAAAATGGTTCGCGGCTACCGCACGATCTCCCGCGAGGCGGCGAGCCTCCTTGCCGGATTGCCGCCATGGGATCTGGAGGCGATAGTCCTCGCGCGCCCTGCACGAATGGCGTGCGGAGGCACTATGCCTTGGGGAAACCCGCTGCCGCGGCAAGTTGTCGCGCAGCGGACAGACTTCCGGCACGATCTCATGGCGACATGGAGACAGCGACTGTCGCAACCCCGTGCTGGGCACGCCACTATAGCGGCGATAAGACCCCTCTTTGAGGAGTGGCTTGAGAGACGCCACGGCATCCTCACCTTCCGCCTGACGCAGGTCCTCACCGGACACGGTGTGTTTGGGAGGTTCCTGCACCGAATCGGGCGGGAGGAAACGCCCGGGTGCTCCCACTGCGAGGGATGGACCGGAGGACACGGTGGAACACACCGTGGAGGTGTGCCCTGCTTGGGCGGAGCACCGCCGGGTCCTCGTAGCGGCGATAGGCGGCGGCGACCTCTCGCGTCCGGCCCTGGTCGAAGCCATGGTCCGGAGCGAGACGGAATGGGATGCCGTCACCACCTTTCTGCGAAGCAGTGATGCTAGCGAAGGAGGTGGCGGAGCGGGGAGAAGGAGAGAGCAGCAGCTTTCCTCCCCGGCCGCCGCGGAGACGCCCCGGGCGTCGGGGGCTACGTCGTGGCCCCCGGCCACCGTAGGCGCGGGCCTGTGGACGGCGAGCAATGGGTAGCTCGTCGTCCGTCCGTCTAATGACGACAGGCCGTGTCGACGGCGCGTTTTGTTCCACGCGCGCCTCAAAGAGCTGTCAGCAGCGTGAAGGGGCCCGCAAGGGCCGACGCCTGCCGGGGCTGCGGGCTGTTCGAAAGAGATACCGCGGCTCCGGAACGTAAGGGCACTGAAGGAACACGGATGGTTTTTAGTCAGTAAAAGTTCGACACTCCCTTACGCTCCACCCAGAGCGAAAGGGGTCATTAGATGATTTTCCATCCGCAAAAAAAAAAAAAAAAAAAAAAAGGGTATCTATGACTTGCATATTAATTCTGTGTTCAATAAATAATTATATATATATATATATATATATATATATATATATATATATATATATATATATATATATATATATATGTTGCCACCTGCACCATTGCACGTGCAGCAGTGGCGGTCGTGTAGTAACTTGTCTCGATTGTATAAAACGTACAAAGTGGCCGCCGTTAGGGCAGTCTTGGCGCTGGCGTGCACTTGTTATATCCCGCTACTAGCACATCCTCGACTATTCGGATAATTAATTCGTGGAAACGAATTAATTATTATTCTCAGTTATTAAATTAGTCTTAGTGCAATTTATAGTTAATCGTCTGTGATCTGTGTATTCATGATTTTATGAAGTATAAGTACGTATAAAGTATAATGTTAAACACAATGTAAATTACTAATCCCATAGAAAATTATTGGAAAAGATAAAAACATTACATCAACATATTTATTTATTCCTGTTAACAATGCAAGTATCCCAGACAATGAATTCATTGACTCTAGATATGTTGTATCGCTCCGTAGGCATCGCTCAAGCGCTTCAAGCACCAAGAAATATGGTGGCTGGCGTAGTATTAATAGCAGTATCTTATGAAATACCTTCTGTGCGAATGTCTTACTGGGAAACTGATTGCGAAGACCTTTGGTTTAACATTGGATTCAAAATAAATGGCTGATATTCCACTCCTTCCATCTGTGCAGTATACTTACCGTCGCCACCCAGATTGGAGCAACAAAGGGTTTTCTTTGATAATCTGGATAGTGTGCTAAACCATATTGATAATGTAATTGTGATGAAGTTCAACGATGACTGTAATCACACAATTTATATTAATTATAATAATGATTTTGGACGCTGTCCGGTAGACTGCTTGTCTATGAATAATCTATACCAATTCAACCATATAAGGAATTCGCATGGTAGAACCCTGGATTTGGCCTTAAATAATTTACAATGCCTAAATGTCTCTCAACCCTTAGGTTTGTTAAGTAAACTTGATCTGTACCATCCCCCTTTACTCATTTAAACAATCAGAACTTAATTTTGAATATGACAAAAATCTGCTACCTAAGCTACGTGTAAAACATAACTACAACAAGGCAGACTTTGAATTCATTAATCCTGGAATTGAGATGTACTGATTGGCTTACCATTTTTAAGGACTATAAGGACGTCAATGTTTTTGTTACTGAATTTTACAAAAAAATAGAAGAATGAAATTATCAATTACGTACCCAAATACGCATTTAAACCAACTCCGAACCCACCATGGTTTACGAAAAATCTAATAAAACTTATAAAAGATAAGAAAAAACTTAGACAACGATATGCCAAGTACGGCAATCCTAGACATATGTATGTGTACAACATTCTTCGCGTACGATGCATTAAACTTGTTAATATTTGCTTCAATAATTACGTGACGGAAATTGAGTCTAGCATCTGTAAAGA
This sequence comes from Parnassius apollo, assembly GCA_907164705.1. Classification (NCBI taxonomy): domain Eukaryota; kingdom Metazoa; phylum Arthropoda; class Insecta; order Lepidoptera; family Papilionidae; genus Parnassius; species Parnassius apollo. The sequence goes on along the minus strand of CAJQZP010001496.1, from coordinate 61,086 downwards.
TCCGGACAAATTTTGGCGTTTCATCAAAAATAAGCGCAAAGTTCTTTCTGTACTTTCCGCTAAAATGATACTGAAAGATTCGACTGCATCCTCAAGCACCGATATAGCAAATCTTTTTTTGCAAGTCACTTTTCTTCCGTGTACTTTAATAATAGCGTTACTGATATTTCTCATAGTGATGATATTACAAGTATGAGTAATTCCATTGTTACGCTTGAATTGCGCGAGTCTCAAGTGTACACAAAAAATACAACACCTCAATGAAAAAAAGAACCTGGCCCTGACAACATATCACTCCTATTTGTGAAACGCCGTGGATCCGTTATTGCCTTCCCATTGACATTAATATTTAATCGCTCTTTAAGCGAAGGAAAGTTTCCCGATGAATGGAAAAAAGGCCAGGATTCTCCCTATTTATAAATAGGGATAATCCTGGCCTTTTTTCAAAAGGTGACAAGACTGATGTTACGAACTATTAACCTATCTCCATTTTATCGTGTTTTCTAAATTATTTGAATGGCTTGTTTACCCCATAGTCTGCAGGCATAATGAAAAAATTTTATCTGGTTTCCAACATGGTTTCTGGCGTGGTTGTTTGGTAGAATTTCATTTGTCTTCCTTCGTGTCCACGGTAGCACAGGACGTGTACAGGGGACTGCAGGTAAAGGCAATTTGCACAGACTTCAAGTGCCTTCGACAAAGTTGGCCACCAAGCCCTGCTGTCTAAACTAAAAGAAATTGGCATAAGTAGTTCACTATTACAGTGTTTTGAATCTTACCTGGCAATGAGACCTCAGCAAGTGGCTAAAGATGGATTTGAGTCTGAAATGTTTTTGGCTGAGTCTGGTGTCCCCAAGGCATCCTACCTGGGTCCTCTACTCTTTTTTGATATTTATTAATGACGTAGCTACACATATAGAAAATAGTAGTGTTTCTATGTTTGATGACGATCATAAATTGAGTAGAACGATCAAAAGACCCGTAGTTGCTGACCTTCTGCAATCTGACTTAAACAAACTCATGGATTAGTGTGCAATCCACGGAATGATTTTAAATCCTAATAAATGCTACCATATAAGCTACACCAGAAAAAGAGACCCCATCACTACTACCTACTCGTTGGGTAACGAGACCTGGGCGGTGGTGAGGGAGATCAAGGACCTTTGTTTCTTGGTGGATTGAAAGCTGAAACTGACCGTTCACACCGATAATATCGTCAAAAAGGTGGCTCGTATGTAGGGATTCCTAAAAAGAAACACGAAAGGCTTCCGATTTTCTCAAACTAAGAAAGGTTCATTTCAATGCACTAGTACGTAGCCACCTCAAATTTGCAAGTGTCGCATGGAACCCAGTCTATAGTGCATCTTGTCGAATCGAAACGATTCAAAGAGTTTTTACAAGCTGCCATGCCATTTCAACTCCAGGCATATCGCATAGACACCCGTATAGTCAGAGGCTAGCATTTTTCAAAATGACAACTTTACGTGACCGACGTTTCATTGCAGACTTAATGTTTCTACACAAGTTACTGCATAACAAAATCAAAAGTACGCACCTCCTCAATCACATCAAATTAATTATCCCGTACAGATATCCCCGATACCCAATTCGCAAACTATTTAGCATACCTTGCCACATAACAAATTTAGGCGCATATTATCCCCTATCCATATGTAACACATACAATGTAATTATGACCAAGATACCGGACATTGACATTTTCAACGACTCTGCCCGATGCTTCAAATAAAATTACCAATATTCAGTACCATTATAATACGAGTACAATAAGCTATACATTACGATAAACGTTGTGTATACCTGTAATTGGCAAACATATTTAATCATATACATTAGTTATCGTGTTGTTGTTAATGTTTCATGTGTTTTGCTGTTGTATACCCTATAAATAAAAAAAAAACATATATATAGATATCATTATATAAAAAAGTGGAAATAATATCATATAATATATAATTGGGGGAGGAGGGGATACGTTACAGTACGAATACAAAAATAAAAGTAGTTTTACAAAAATATATCCATTCTGTAAATTCTAGGGACAGACGCAAGCTAGTAGTACCAGTTACTCGACTTTACCGAGTTAGCAATTTATTCTTAGGGCGATGTATATATACACTTTTAATTCAATTGGCCCAACCAACCGTGCAACCATTCAAAATTTGACCAGCACAAAGTTCAAAAAATTTATTAAACAAAGTTTGTATAGAAAGGTTATCATATTATTTAGGTATTTATGAATGACAATAATCCCTGGGAAAGACTATTTATAATTTGTTTTTTGTTGTGAATTGTGTAACATACATGACCGCAAGCTGTTTTATTTTTTAAATTACCCTGCTTGGTTTTTTGCTGGTTTTTCCCAGGACAACGGGTTTTTTCCGAAACAGTGCTAAATAAAACCGTGACTTTCAATAAGTATTATTTATAATCTATATTGAATAAAAAAGTTTCTGTTTCTGTTTGCAGCGTTACTCTACCACTTAATAAGACCATTTTCAACATCTTATCCTTTTTCGGAAAGAGGCTGGAATTCAACAACTTTTCAATATGTACATATTAAAAAACAAAATATTATTGCTTACAGATTGACGCCATCCTATGCTGTTGTGCTTGCAAACATTACAACGAGACTGAGTTTTACTGGTTAAGGACCACTATGATAGGTTTAGCAACTTTTTTGAAATTTATAAATCGCAATAACTTAGGTGTAAAAACTATCTCATATTATCCCGCGGGTATCGTAAGAGACAACAGAGTGAAGTGAAACTGGAGATGTGCAGGAGCATCTTCTTGAAAACAGCTTTTCTTTTTCTTCTTCCTGCCTTTATCTCGAGTTATTTATTGTCAAAATTTGATTTTATTGTCCTCTATTATTCGTCATCTCTTCACTCACTTCTCTCATCCTTAATACAGTCCATACATCTTGTCTTAGGCATCCTCTCTACTTTTATTATTTTTACTCCTATTTTACAAACAATTTTGTAACTAAAGTTCACAAGTTGGCGATGGAACAGTACCAATTTCGTGACTAAAATTCAGTCCGGAAAATATTTCAAAGCTCATATTCACATTTCTCGAAATATTTTATAGTGACCATATCAATGTTAAAAAACTTTCATGTTTTAAATATATAGATTTACTTGGCCATCGCATGAAAACACAATGTATCCCAAAAGCAATACATGTTGCTTAGTGCGATGGCCAAGTCAATCTATATATTTACAACATAAAAGATTTTTAACATTGATGTGGTCACTATAAAATGTTGTTAGGTTAGCTAATTAGGTAATAACTTAAAACAGAAGGGCCCTTAAATAGGGACTGAATAAATTAACCGACTTGGTATTACATGGATCTCACAACTTTTTACGATAGAAGAACTGAGTTGCGAGACTTGGTATTTTTACAAGTTATGTTTTTGACGGCATCTCATTTCTTTTTGTAAATAGGTATCTAGGTACACCTATTATACAAAATGTACAATTACACTGATTCATTCACTGCACATGTAACTTTGTAATTCTATATATGTGTATGGGATTATAAAGTTATTTATGCAGTTGGTGTATCTAGAAAACTGGACTGAAATAAAAAAATATTTTAGTTTTTTCTTAATTTGTACACTAAACACTAATTGTATTCAAAATTTGAAGCTTCTATGTCTGCAAGAAGTGCCTTAGAGTTTTGATGATCGGTCAGTCAGTGAATGACAAAACTAAGAAACTTTAACTGGTTATAATTCTTAAACTACTGGTTCATATTGAATGAAATTTGAAATATACCATGTATATACAATACCTACTTGCTTACTGAAAATTTAGGCTTCTAGTTTTATCCACTACTAAGTTATAGGGGATCGAAAATGGCCCGAATTGGTTCGAGAAAAGTATGGTAAGGCCGTGCCGCTTTTTTGCTCGACTTGGCGGAGGCACTGCCGTGCCACCAGATTAATTGATATTAAAAGCGAGACACGTTACTGGAGTATGAGATGACAGTATTTGTATGACAATGTTCCCAACGTATGCTCTTAAAACTCTTCTAATTTTTGATGTGAACTAAAATGTAAGTATGAAATTTAACAGCAAATGTCAAAGTTTACAAAGATTGTGACGTCATGGTAGAACTTCTGTAGAAAAGACAAAACTTAAGCCCCAGACTATCAATTAACTAAGTTTTATAAAAAAACTAGTAGTCTTCAAGACAAACACTTGATTTCTCACGGTTAGTGTGAATAGCAATGGCTACGTTTCCTCGCAAAATGGCTATACTTAGCCTTTGAGCGAGGAAAGAAAGATAAATCGCGGATGCAGTTCCTTTGAGAACTGTATATAAGTTTATAAAATAATTATTATGTGTATAAAAGTTTTTTTAGAACCTCCTCTTTTTTAAGACGGCTAAAAACAGCAGTGGCTTGACTATGAGTTACGGCATTGAGGACCGTGGGTTCAAAAACGGTTTTAGTATTTGTATAGCCTACAAATAATTGATCATTCTGGATGTTCGTCCTTGTAAAATTTCAATATGTAAACTACCTACGCGATGTAGGAATAAATCTTATTAGATAAAACGTATTAAAAAAAGTTTTTTTGATAAGTTCGGTCACCGAATCGTCATTATTGTCTTTTCTAATAGGATTATTTTTATCTTCGTTATATAATAATTAATATGTAAGAGTAAATATTGTCTCATACGGGACAAATAATAATATAATATTATATCTTTCAGTATATGGGCATAAAACTTTTAAAATCCCTGAATCCCGAGGTATGTTTATATAAACAAATAAAATATATAAATAGAATCTAATTGGTCTGCATATGGATAGTTTTATGATTCCATATTGTTATGGAAACAATTTTATTGAACGTGCTCTATGTGGCCGTTTTCAAAACACGGTTCCACAAAATTACCTAAATAGAAAATAATTGCGAAGTAGTCTCTGAGTATATTTACATTTTTAACTTTTTCAGATTTCTATAAAACAATGTTGAGTTTATTAAGTACAATTACGTGTCACATTTTAATAGAGGTATTGGCCGATTTTGAATTTCAATAAAGTGACTTTCATTTAAGCAGTTCATATCGCACTTCTATACCAAGTAGTGTTTTTTCTGTCCCTCCTACTAAATTTGACAGAGCTCATTGTAATTCAGCGTCTTTAGAAGGATTTGAATTACGCTCTGAACCGGCTGTTAATTGACTGTGTTTAACATATAGCAAAAAATATTTATTTTCACTTTCATGACGAAGACTATCTTGTCCGATTTTATTACGGTTAAATGTTGTCCAGCAAATATGTACAAATTTATTTTGTTATTCAATTGCAATTTATTACAATTATTATCACTATTTCCAGTATTATGACCCAAATATCATCATTAATATGTACCTGATACATATAAACGTTTTATCAGATGGCTAAATGGTAAACTATCATATTATATCGGATCGCATAATTTGTGATGTCACTAAATGACCATGCATCGCATTGTTTTGCAGTTTTTAGATCCGTACACATTAAAGTGAAGTGGGCGTCAAAAGCAGATTTTTCACAGATCAATTTTTTATCATTAAAAACTACGAATTTACATTTTTTCTAAATTCATTAGGAAATTTAAAAAAAATTTCTTTATGAACTATGGTGACTAATACACGATTGACACATTTTGGCTCGATAGAAAAAGATCGCAAATTTTCTCAAAATCTACAATTTTAAGTACGTCCACTAAGTAAAATAGCAGTTTCATTCGAATGTAATGAAATCAATTTCAATTGAATTCAGGTTTTGTATTCACCAGTAAATACATGAGTAAATTATGTGTTTATTTTTCAATAAAAGAGTATATATAATTTTAAAAAGAAATATCAAATAAATATTGTGCGATTAAATAGTGCGCGGGCCGACCAAACAGTCCCGCCAGTCGTCAGCATTGTGGCGTAGAAAGCACCCGTGTACAACTTTACGCACGCCCGCAGTTGTCGTATAAACATAACAATATATTATAAAAAATAATGATAACTGTGTTATTCCATTGAGGGGTAGTGAAAAATTAGGCATCCAAACCGGTTTGAATGCCTTCCTTATTGCTAGTATCCACTCAAACAGTGAGCTAGTAGCAATTAATAAACATGTAAATATGGGTACAAAGTATGTTTATAATACAAACTAAGTAAAAATTTGTTATAGGTTTGAGTAAAGTGACCATTAATTTTTTCCTTAAAGCGGGACACCTTTAAAATTATTATATATTTAACACTTATGACTGCCTTCTTGGTCTAACGGTTGTAAACGCAATTGCTGATCATGTTGTCCAGGATTCGGATTCTGGCTTTTTAATTTTTTCTGGACAGCAAATAAATACTTATTAGAAATAACTTATGTTACTTTATTTTAGTTTATAATTTATTGTAGATTTATTAAAAATTGTCACTTTGTAACTTTAAGTTCAAAAGTGTAGGTTTTCAGAATAATCATACGCTTTTGTTTATGAAAGCGGGGCATTTTTACGTATTTTAGGGACAGCAGGACACAAACCTTTAAATTGGGACCGTTCCGCATAAAGTGGGACCTATAGTCACGTTAGATATAAGGGAACTTGTATGTAACAGATATACTTTGACAAAGTGATGGCTCCGTGGCGCCCTGGCTTGGCAATGAGTGGCTGCTCTGGAGGCCGCGGGTTTGAATCCCGCACAGATCAGGTATTTCTATGGCCTACAAATAATTGTTTCGGGTACGGAAGTTAGTCCCTGTGAAATTTATGTTTGTAAACTGCCTCCACGATACAGGAGAAAATCCTAGTGTGGGGTTAACGTTATAAAAATACTGGTAAAAATACTTGAGTGTTCTTAAGCTGCTTAGTTTAATTTTATGTTGAAAAGTACTTCATAATTAGTTTATTTAGACGTCATCCTCTAAGGCGCCTGGAGTAAAAATTTATAAAAAATAAGTATTTGTTGGTACTTATTAGTTTACTAGAAGCGCATTACACGATAGTGTCCAAATAAAATAATGATGAATTACTTTTCACGCGAAAATAAAGTAGGTACATACCTCTGTAGGTATGTAGTTAATTTTCATGTTGAAAAGTATACGTCGACTCGTAAGTAAGCATCTGTCCATAATATAATATAAGTATCGCCACATGAAAAGGCTCTTTTGGTGCACCCAATTATTATCCGAAATTATTTTATAAATAAACGCTATATCATGGATGCTCAAGCCATAGGGGTCAATGTCCGGGTAAGACAAGAAACAAATGTGTGAATGTGTAAGATATTTAGAAGAAACATGTAAGGCTACAATAAAGACACCAAAAAGCAAACAACTAGATAATCCTTAAGCATAATCTACATTACTCTTAGCTCTAAAATAGGTAAGAACTTAACACTTAGCAAAATCTAAAGCAACACATTAACTGCAAAATAAAATTACAAGCAACGACACATAAAATTTACTATGAGTTCTTTTATTACGTACATGAAAGCATAAAATCATTATAAAATTTTATGAATTATAAAAGTAAAAGAGGAAACAATAAAAACTAAATATAAAAATAAAAAAGGGAAAAACAATAAAAAAAACTAAATATTTTTTACTCGAGGCTCGAACCAGCAACCTTAGGAAGTCGCCCAATGCACGTATTGTCGCTCTAAGTAATAGGCTATACCTGTCGACAACGATTCGTCTCAAATAAGGATATAGTATTGGCTTTCACTATCCTCGTCTTTTAAGACAAATACATTTTACTGATAACACTTCATATCAGAGACGCAGGAAGGCGTAATTGTCACAATTAACTTGATGGGCATGTCCATAAACTGAAATAATTGCACAATATAAGAATACTGTTCCAGGATTACTCAGACTACCACACAACGTATAGTATTAAACACTTACCCCGTTGCACTTATAAAATTAACGTTCCACGAATATAAGCTTCTATTTAAAATATATAAGGTTCACTGATACACCGTCTTAATATATTTAAGCAAACTTATACGCCTTTAAACTTTAAATGTCTGACAAGAATTACCGCTACGTCGTACTATGTATTCTTTATTCTGTCACCACTCGTCGCGAACCCCGCCCTCAGCCATTCGTCCCCAGTTCCTACCCTCCAATCCTTTTATCAAGTTCGGAAACAAGTCCCATCTCAATTATCAATTTAATTGCCACATTCTTGTATCATCAAATATCCCCCCTCGACAAATGGAATCCAACCGGATTCAGCCAGGCCTCAAATTACCGGTTTCAGGTCAGAAGCGTGCCATGTACCCAAATGTTTGCCCCTTACACTTTTTAAGATATAAACATCGGACGATACCTTATCCGAAATTATAGCTTTTTCGTACTTTGGAGATAACTTGGCCATAAAGTTTTTATCAGCACATGATTGTGGTTTTGTTTTTTTCCAAACCAACTCCCCAACATTAAAATTTCATATTCGCCTTCTTTTATTATTATTTTTGCTATTGATTTCATAAGCCCCTCGCAGCCTTTTATTTACATCTTTGTATATCTCTTCTCTAAGTTTTAAATTATTTTCGAAATAGTTTCTATTTACATTAACATAATCATCTTTATCTGGTCCAAAATCTATTTTGTTTTGTAAGGAGGTTTCTCTACCAAAAAACAAGTATGAAGGGGTCTTGCCAGTTATTTCATGTATAGCAGTTCTAATGGCATGGCATATATGAGGTACAAACTTATCCCAATCTTTATGATTATCTTCAATATAAGACGCTATTGCTGTACAAATCACTCCATTTACTCTTTCTGTAGGATTGGCTTGAGGATGATAATAAGGCATATACCAAATTTTCGAGTTGTAGTTTGTAAATAATTCTTTAAATTGTGATGAAATAAACTGTTTCCTATTATCACATATTACTGTTTTTGGTACTCCAAATACGATAAATATCTGTTCTTCAATAATTTTAACAATACTTGATGTTTTACCATTTTTCAAAGGAAATAATAATACAAACTTGCTAAACCAACACGAAACTACAACCAACATTGTATTGCCAATCTTTGATTGCAGAAAAGGACCCATTAAGTCCATGGAAACTATTTGAAAAGGCTCTGTTACATCTTTATGTTTACCTATTTTTTCCAATTGGCGGCAATTGACTAGGTTTATGCTGAGAACAAGTCTCACATTTCCGTACGTAATCTTTAACATCTTTAATTAAGATACGCCAGAAATAATGTTGTCTTGCTCGGTTTATAGATTTTTCAATTCCTAAATTTCCTGCTGTTGGACTGTCATAGCATTCTACTAACACATGTCTTCTCAATTTTTCAGGAACTGCTATCTTCCACGAATCTTTTTCATCCGGAAATTGATTCCGTTTCAAACATTTCCATAAAATGCCTCGATTAAGCATCCAATCATCTCTGTCTTTTCTTTCCGATATTTCTTTTTCAATTGACTTGTACCAGCTATCTTTGTCATCTGGTTTAATATGTATAATGTTTATTTCCTTATCTGGAATTGCTCTTGATAGTGCATGCGGTACAATATTATCCTTACCTTTTCTGTATATCACCTCGAAATCAAACTGTTGTAACCTCATTGCCCATCTAGCCAACCTTCCATAAGGATCCTTATTCTTGTAAAGCCATTGCAAGGCGCTATGATCAGTTATAAACTTAAAGTGCGTGCCTTCTATGTACGGCCTAAATTGTTCAACTTCAATCACACTTAATAACTCTCTCTCTCGGAAGTAGAGTACTTTGTCTCTGTTTCCGAAAATTTTCGGCTAGAATACGCAACTGGTCTCTCTATACCATCACGGGTTTGAAATAATACAGCGCCCGTACGTTTGTTTGAGGCATCACACTGTATAATAAATCCTAAGTTGAAATCAGGGCAACTCAGTACTGGAGTAGTAGTTAGCGCCGTTTTGAAATCAATGAAAGCAGTTTCAGCTTCTGCATTCCATTGAATTTTCTGACCCTTTTTCAGACAATTAATGAGATCGTGTAAAGGAATTGCAACAATTGCAAAGTTCTCTACAAAACGTCGATACCATCTCGCAAGTCCCAGAAAACGTTTTAACTCTGTATATGTGTTTGGTCTTGGATAGTTTAAAATAGCTCTTACTTTTTTCTGGGTCTGTCCTTAAACCTTCTTTATCTACAATATAGCCTAAGTACTTTAACGACTGGACTTTAAGGGCTGGAGAGGACGTGATGGCAGGCCTGCTGTACCCCTTGTTTAATTTATGTTGGGAACTAAAGCGGGTACCGGGAGACTGGTGCAAAGCCGTGATAGTCCCAATAAATAAGGGAAAAGGGTCACAGCAGGACTGTAAAAACTACCGTCGTATCAGCCTTCTTAGCATTGTGGGAAAACTGCATGCTAAGGTACTAATTGAAAGAGTTATGAAAGAAACTGATGAAAAAATTTGGGATGTGCAAGCGGGATTTAGAAAGGGAATGGGTGTACAGATCAAGTCTTTTCCATGCGCATGATCGCGGAGAAGTTTTTGGCGAAAAACCAAAAAGTTTTTTGTGCGTTCATGGACTTGGAAAAAGCTTATGACAGAGTGGACAGGGATGTGTTATGGCAAACGCTGAACGCATTTAGGTTGAGCGCTGGTTTGATACAGGAATTAAAGTCTCTGTATAGGGACTCGAGTGCTTGTGTTAGAATCAACGGGGTCTACTCGGACTGGTTTGGCATCCATAAAGGTGTCAGACAGGGCTGTGTAGCTTCCCCGTGGCTGTTCAACCTATTTATGGACAGCTGTTTGGAAAATTTGAAAGTTGAAGAATGCGGGTTAAGAATGGGTGAGGTAACCATCAAATGCCTTTTGTACGCCGATGATCAAGTCATACTTGCGTCGTCGGCGGCCGAGTTGCAAATGATGGTTACATTAATGAACAGGTCATTAAAAGAAAGGGGGAATGAAAGTGAACGCAAGTATGACGTAAGTGATGGTTTTTGAAAGAGATGAAAGCAAGACGGTATGTGAAATAAGAATAGAAGGAGAGTTAATTGAGCAAGTGGATGAGTTCGTGTATTTGGGATGTGTATTCAGCAGGGATGGGAGATATGATAAGGATATTGAACGACGTTTGAATGCAGGGAATAAAGTAAATGGAGCTATTGTGAAAAGTCAGAATGTGTCAAAAAAGGCACGTATGGCAATTCACAGTGCTGTATTAGTCCCTACTTTAACGTATGGTAGTGAAAATTGGGTGTGGCAGAAGAAGCACGAGAGTAGAATAAATGCAGTAGAAATGCGGTCGCTAAGGAGTATGTTAGGGCTGAACCTGAGTGACAGGGTGAGAAACTGTGTGATAAAAGAAGAGTGTGGTTTGCAAGATAATGCGGTAACCAGGATTAAGAAAGGAATGCTTCGGTGGTTTGGTCATGTAGAAAGAATGAATGCGGAAAGACTGACAAAGCAAATATATGTTGCAGAAGTGAATGGAAGAGTCGGAAAGGGACGTCCTAGGCGGAAGTTTGTCGACCAAATTGGCGATATACTAAAAATGGGCCAAATTAAGAGTACCCTTAACCGACGAGCATGTATGCGTAAGTATATGGATGTGGAAGAGGCGAGAAAGGTATGTCAGGATCGTGCTAAATGGAAGTCTGTAGTCTCTGCCTACCCCTCTGGGTGACAGGCGTGAGTGTTTATGTTATATGTTATGTTACTTTAACGACGGACGAGCAAACTGACACTTCTCAAAATTTACTGTGAGACCTGCTGAGAGCAACTGCCTTTTAACTCAAATCAACGTTCTAATGTGATCTTCAAAAGTCTTACTATATACTACAATGTCATCAAAATAAGCAAAGATTTTACCCTCATGCTCTGGTGGAAATAACTTGTCCATTAGCCTCTGTTGCGTTTGACTTGCATTTTTAAGACCAAAATCAAGACCTTGAATTGAAATAAACCCTTACCCGGCAAACCAAATGCGGTTTTTTCTTTACTCGTAGTTTCTAATGGTATCTGCCAGAAAGCCGATTTCAAATCAAGAGTTGATAGATACTGAGCATTCTTTAGACTGTCTAAAATAGAAGTAACTCTTGGCAGGGGCAGGGGCATATAGGAATCATTCTTCGTTGTCTTATTTAGTTGTCTACTATCTAAGCATAATCTATTAGAGCCTGATGCCTTTTTTACTAAAAGTACCGGTGAACGCCATGAGTTAAATGATGGTTCAATTATGTCTTTTGCCAACATTTCATCCACTTCATTTTCCAATTCCTGCATAATATGCGGTGAAAAGGAATATTGCCTTTGAGTGACGGGAATATGTTCTCCTGTATCAATGTAGTGCTTTATCAAGTTCGTTCTTCCTATACCTTCGCCTACCGAATGCCTTATATCTTTAACCTCTAAATCTAAGGTTTTCGATTATTCTTCTGTCAACTCATGTCTTGATTTAACCGAATTGCTTATATTTATTGTTGCCAATTCACCATTAGATAATGTTTGGATACTTTCATGTTTGATGATATCTGTTGTATTTCCAATAGTGATATTAAAATGTTCAAAGAAATTTATATCAAAAAGGAGATCATGTCTTAAATTATCAATAATGTAAAATTTTACCACTTTATACTTGTTTAAAAATTGTATTGGTAAATAAATGACTGATTTAATATTGTAGGATGTTCCATCTGTCATAGAAACACTCAATTGAGGTATTTCATGGATTGAGAATCCCAAATCCATGAAATTACTACATAAGCCTCTAGAAATTACAGAAGACGTGGCCCCTGAATCAAGTAATCCCAAGAAAGATCTGTTTAAAATTTTAACAAGAGCGTAATGACGATTGTCATTACCTTTTTTATACGATATTACATAACTGGCCAGTTTCAAAGTAATGAGAAACAACCTTTAACCAATTCTGCCATTCTTCATCTTTAATACTTGAAGTTGTCTTGGAGATCATTTGGCAGCAGTAATGACCTCCTGGTTTTTGTTTCTCGAACACATAAATTTTTTACCGTTTGGCCAAATTTGCCACATTTATAACAAAATAACCTTTTACGAGGTAGCGTACAATTTTTAAACGTGTGACCAGCAACACGACAATTCCAGCACTTTATATTTTGCAAGCCAAAATTTCTTCCCTTAGCTGTTTGCGTCACCTCATTTAATTCCGCAAGAGAGTGTCCTTGATATGCTAGGTCCGGCTCCACTGCATTACTAGTGTTTGTTGGCTCTTGGAAATTTTCACAGTTAGTTCTTGTGCGTTCTAGGACTCTTAACACCGTCATCAATTCTGATACGCTTTTAAACTGATCTCTATAAACTGCTAGTTGAAAATATGGCTATATATTCTTCAACAAGATCTAAAGTTTTAGTTCTTCATTAATTTTCTCTGGAAGTCTGTTAAACATCATATTCTGCATAACAGCTAGATAGATAGGAATCTTTTCTCCTTTATCTTGAGTTCTTTTCTTTATTTCTTCTGATAACTCGTCCTGATAATAGGGCCTCTGAAAGGTAATTAAAAGAAGGTTTACTAATTCCTCCCAACCGTTCACGTATTCACGTTTAGCTGTAAACCATATAAGCGCATCACTTTTAAGGAAATCCACAGCATATCTTCACAAATCATTTGTATTAGCATTACGTGCTTCTCTAAGTTCAGCTATCCTTTGCAGGAAAGCATTGACGCTTACGTCACCCTTTCCAGAAAATTTTACCCCCCCCCCCCCAATCTTTGATTGGCACAAGTTTCTAAGGCCTAAGTCATTTTCTACGATAGATAGACGTGATGTCTTTCCTGGGCATTCCTGCATGTTAAAATAATTCCTCTCTTTTGAACTGTAACTAGTTTCTGGCTCTGTAGTTCTATGTTTTGATTGTAAATCAATATGTGTGATTATCTCTATTGCTTCTTCTCCAAGACTACGACGCAGTATTTCTTTATCCTTTTTAAATATCTCTGCTTCACCCTCACTTATATCTTCATATTTCCTATCCTTTGGAACTACTGCCCTATAAAGAGTTTGCACATCCTTACATAATTTTAAATCACGATCTATGTCTGATTCATTAGGGATAATTAGTTTGACCCGGTTGAGCAGGTGTTGGAGGCGCGAAGCTAACCGCTTTTTTACCACCGATCTTAGAAATTTCAATTTTTTTCACAATTTTCAATCTGAAAAAACTACACACTACACACTCACAAAAAAACTACGGTACCAGCTACGGCAAGTAATTCCCCTGTGGGAAGGTGGCCTATGTTACGCTGTGTACTTTTGTTAGGCTTTAATGAATGAATAGGTCAAAGAAGTTAAGCGTAACCGCCAATATTGTACTTCTCGCTGGTAGGCACAGATCTTACTAGCTTTTTTTTTTCAAGATATGAAAGTTTAATTAGGACTATAGGGCAAGAAATGGTCTGTTACTCCAATGCGTATTGTGGGACTTAACATGTCTACGATTTTTTTTAAATTTCGGATATACGATTTACGTGGTAGAGCCATGCTGCAGTTATATTATTAGTATAGTTGTAGCACGAATGGATTGGCTCGACCGGGGAAGGACCACGCTCTCACGGAATACCAGCGTCAAACAGTAGCTTAATGCTGCTGTGTTTCGTATGGTGAGTGTAGAGAACCGGAGACCCTTTTTACTGGAAACGACGCATTCCACCTAAGGCCTCACGGATGACAATCCATCTGCATTTTGATTCGTAACCGAGGATAGATGTAGATGTCTATGGACCACAGTACTAACCTATAAAAAAAAACATTTTTCCTCTAGATACTTTCCTTGACAGCCGAGCTCATGGTAAATCAGCACTTAAAATAGCAATGAATAATTTCATTGCGTATAGGGCTTAGCCCCTGAGCTACCACGGCTCAATGAATGAGTTAACGAATAAATAAATTTACGCTACCAAGATAATAAATATTAATCTTTCTTAAGGATATTTATGAAGGTTAATTATAGGCTGTTTCTTATTACTTATTATAATATAGCGTGATCGTCTCTATAGCGTTACGTTAAATAAGAAAATTAGTTTTTATTTTGGTGTTTCTTGGAAAAAATAATACTAATTAGAGCAACCGGTATTTTCTTTTCATTCTGGGGAAGACTTCTGCTTAATTTACTTATATATATATCGGATAGCATCCCATAGGAGATAATTGGGTGCCTTAAGAATAACTGTTTCATGTCCAGCTGTAATTACTGTGTGTATTAAGTATAAAGGTATTGTACAGTGTCTTTTTAATAGAAGAAGTAATAAATATTAGTTAAAATAGTTAAAATTTAACTGCTTAATACAATATTTTATCATTATTTCCTTGAATACAAAGATAAGTCAAATAAATAACTAAAGCCTAAAATAAAATGTACTGAACCTTACTGTCTGCTTTTCAAGAAAATAGTAATGTAAGCAGTGTACTTTTGCTGCAGCACTCCTTCTGTTTGAGCTCAGCGATTTGATGAATCATTACTTCCGCTAAGTAAGAATTGCAATAAAAAACACCGACAGTGAAAATATTTGGAAAGAAAACTATAAAAGTTGATTAAAAGTAGAAAATTTTATTGATTTTTGGTCTCTAAACCACTCAACTGTTCTCGTATCTTCTCTTCTACTTTTTCTACACTACACTAGATTATGTTTGTGATCACCAGTAATTTTTCCGAACCAATACGACCTTTCAAGAAAAATGCCCTGAATAAAAAGTGTATTTAGAAAATGGAAAATATGTTACGTGTTATGTGGAACTTAATATGATGAAGGAATTTCTCGAATTAATTCCAGCCGTCAAATACCATCATCGCATGTTGTGATAAAAATTCGTGACACCATCAGCACCATTCGGATGCTGGGTTGTCCACCACTGTGCGATCCAGAAGTTTTCTTTCTCGCACGACTTTGATCGAAACGACATGTAGATCTTGAATAAATATCTGTAGGATTAGGCTTTTTTCCCATCTGCAATTACTGTTGTGTTGCATTTGTTCATGGGCGGTTGAAGTCACTTACCATTAAGTGAGCTATATGCTAGTCTTTTCTATAAAAAAATAAGTCTCCTTTAAATTGAACAATTAAAGACATATTTCCATAACTAATAAATATGCTGCGATTTTCTCCCCATGGTAAGAATTTGTTCACTCAACTAAACCTTAATTCCTTAGCCTTATCTTAGACTACTACTACAAAAATTTGTTGAAGAAGTAAAATTTTACAGCCTAGTTAGCCTTAGTGACTTTACGTCTGGTTGCTTGGCAGGGGTCTCCCCCTCCTTTCTAAGAGAGTTAAAAATAGAGCAATAACTCCAGCAAATCCAAATTAGCTTTTTAGCTGTAGTATGTCTTACGAGTGGTTCATTTATTAACATCTATATAACGTTAAATTATGCAATGTTTATTACCATAATAAAAAAATATCACATTATTATACCAGTTATTCCCCGCGGTATAGTGCCAAGAAAAATCGCTGCAGTTTTTCGTTAAAAGAACGGTTCACAGAAATCAAATTAGATTTTTAATGAAAAGTAAAAAAATTTTAAATAATGAAATAAAAGAATGCTATAGAAACCCTTGGGGCAGATAAATTTTTAGACGATTTTATCGCTTTAAACGAGTTGATTTTTTCTCATATAAAAGGATATCTAAAAGCGGAAATCAGTTAAAGTAAGGTCTTTCAAATACTATAGATAATGGATATCCTGCAGCTAAATATATTGTATCATAAAGGTGGTAGAACACCTTTTCTGCTTACGAGACCGTCTGGGTTACTACAACCCTACTTCTTTATGCCGTCAAAAAGCCGAGCGTGCACTGCTATTTTCATTCCATCTTATTCTTCAGAGGTTGTAAAGCATCTTTAGTTTTGCTTCTTTGAAGTTGGCTGCAGGTGTCTACAGACTATTGTAGTTACTTATCACCAGATGGATTGTGAGCTCATTTGTCTCTTCAATTTTTATGTAAAAAAGTGATAAAATTAAAAATTTTGTACAAACGACTTAATAAAACATAAACACTCACCCCTGTCACCCAGAGGGGTAGACTACAGACTTCCATTTAGTATGATCCTGACATACCTCTCTCGCCTCTTCCACATCCATATACCTACGCATCATACATGCTCGTCGATTAAGCGTACTCGTAATTTAGCCCATTTTTAGTATATCGCTAATTTGGTCGACAAACTTCCGCCTAGGACGTCCCTTTCCGACTCTTCCATTCACTTCTGCAACATATATTTGCTTTGTCAGTCTTTCCTCATTCATTCTTTCTACATGACCAAACCACTGAAGCATTCCTTTCTTAATCCTGGCTACCGCATCATCTTGCAATCCACACTCTTCTTTTATTACACAGTTTTTCACCCTGTCACTCAGATTCAGCCCTAACATACTCCTTAGCGACCGCATTTTTACTGCATTTATTCTACTCTCGTGATTCTTCTGCCACACCTAACTTTCACTACCATACGTTAAAGTAGGGACTAATACTTTAACGTATGGTAATAATTTAACGTTAAAGTAGGGACTAATACAGCACTGTGAATTGCCATACGTGCCTTTTTTGACACATTCTGACTTTTCACAATAGCCCCATTTACTTTATTCCCTGCATTCATGCGTCGTTCAATATCCTTATCATATCTCGAATCCCTGCTGGATACGCATCCCAAATATACGAACTCATCCTCTTGCTCAATTAACTCTCCTTCTATTCTTATTTGACATACCGTTTTGCTTTCTTCTCTTTAAAAAACCATCACTTTCTTCTTACTTGCGTTCATTTTCATTGCCCTTTCTTTTAATGACCTGTTCATTAATGTAACCATCATTTGCAACTCGACGGTCGATGACGCAAGTGTGACTTGATCATCGGCGTACAAAAGGCATTTGATGGTTAACTCACCCATTCTTAACGCGCATTCTTCAACTTTAAAATTTTACAAAAAACTGTTTATAAATAGATTGATTAGCCATGGGGAAGCTACACAGCCCTGTCTGACACCTTTATGGATGCCAAACCAGTCCGAGTAGGCCCCGTTTATTCTAACACAAGCACTCGAGTCCCTATACAGAGACTTTAATGCCTGTATTAAACCAGCGCTCAACCTAAATGCGTTCAGCTTGCTCATCGCTGTCCACTCTGTCATAAGCTTTTTCCAAGTCCATGAACGCACGAAATACTTTTTGTTTTTTCGCCAAAAACTTCTCCGCGATCAAGCGCATGGAAAAGACTTGATCTGTATACCCCATTCCCTTTCTAAATCCCGTTTGCACATCCCAAATTTTTTATCAGTTTCTTTCATAACTCTTTCAATTAGTACCTTAGCATACAATTGTCCCGCAATGCTAAGAAGGTTGATACCACGGTAGTTTTTACAGTCCTGCTGTGACCCTTTTCCCTTATATATTGGGACTATCACGCCACCACGTACTCTCCAGCCCTTAGCATTTCGAGTAAAACTCTATAATATCCGGCTGCCTTACCTACTTTCTTGCTTTTCATTGCTTTCATTATTTCATCTATACTTATCTCCCTATATCGTTCATCTTCTTTCGGAATTTCTATTTCATTAAGTTCACACGTCTCCTCACTCATAAATACGTTTTCAACATATTCTTTCCATATCTTTAGAATCAACACTTCATCATTCATAATACAGCCGTTCTCGTCTCGTATCGTATTCAATGACTGTTTTGAATGTCCCCTGGTATATACGTTTATGAGTTTCCAGAACATTTTAATATTTGCCTGGAAGTTATCCGATATTCTTCTATCATTCTTATCCGTTGTTTCTTGCTTTTTCCTTTCAACTGATTCTTTTACTCTCTTATTAAGACGTTTAAACACTTTCGCTTTTTTCTTTCAATCTCATCATTCTTACCGCCAAAATTATCAGCTTTAGTTGCTAGTAATTCTAGCCATGTTCTCTTCTTTGCTACAACTTCCATACGTACCTCATCATCCCACCGTAACGTATTGTGTTTCCTTTAATTTGTTCTAGTACTAACAGCACATACTTCGTTAGCTGCATCCACTAAACCTTTCTTAACATTATGCCACACATTCTTCAAGTCTAACTCATTAACACACATCTCATCCAAATTACTTATATTTTATCTCAATCTACATTTGTACTTGTTGTAACGCTTCCCCCCTCTCTCATAATATTAATAATATCATATTAGATTAAATATAATTAATTCCCCTTTATAATAAAAATTATATGTATGTGACTAGGATAAATAAAATATGTTTTGGTCTTTCTAAATGATCTTTCTAAAGGTTTAATAATAGGCCGTTTGTAATATATTGGCGTAATCGTCTTAGTTAGGACCCTTATTTACGTTGTGTTTGTTTAGTAACTTAGTTCTTTTAGGTGTCTTTTGGAATAATGACTATTCGCTAGAGCAATTGAAAGCTGTTGGTAGTGCCTTATAAGCTAAGTGAACCCCGTTCACGAAGACAGGGCTCGAGAAGGGTTAAGAACATAAAAGGTTCCAATTCCACTTGTATCAGGTTTACATTATTAATTTAATATTATTTATCCCTTCCCGCTCGGAAAAGGCTCAAAATTTATTTATACAAAATATCCGATACAAGGGCTTCGCTCTCCTACATTTATTAAAAAAAATGTAGGGGAGGCACATGGCTCCACACACGCCGTGCGCGGTGAGCGCCAACCATTTTGATGCACTCCCCCCGAAGGGAAAGCTAATTCGGGAACTGGACCGTAGTCCACAGCAAAATAACTGGCGAACCAGTAAAAAAGGCAGTTATAAGATAAGAGTAATAATTCGCCATCAGAAAGGGTTTGTGTCACTGACGTTGAGTAAATGCATTTTCGATCATGTTTGTCTCACCCACCAACAAGTTGCCTTCAATCATTCAAAGGTGGGAAAGTTACAGAGATATAATATTATGTTGTTACATAAAACATCGTGGAGGGCAGACAGTCTACAGCCCCGTAATGAAGGGACCCGACTTGGGCAAAGCTACTCAGGTGTGAGTCAAACTAAGACGCAGAGAGCGCCATTGAGAATAGCGTCCCACCAAACAACCATCGCGGAGACGCAATGCTGCAGAACGCAACAAGCATCAATACGACTATCGTCAGTTTACACCATCCCAAGGTCCCCCATACAACCCAGCAGACATCACCACCAGCATACCTCCATCGACCAGAACCACAAGAGTGTGTTGAATCAGGCGCAGCGCACCCGCAGTTCCATCACAAGACGCAATACCGCAAGTAGCAGTAAGCATCAATGCAACTATCATACGGATGGCGCCCCCTCACAACACACCCACATGACCCCTATCGATTTTGGTAACAAAGTTTTTATTGTTGTTATATAAAAAATATCACCAACGTATCATAGTAGCACGCTACTAAGACGCCAATGAACAAAACTCCACGTATCACAGCTTTGATGCACTAAGACATGAAGTTGAGTATGCCTGTTACACTTAAAAGTGCTACCAAACACACTCATCATCCCAATCCGAAAGATAGACGACGCATCGCTATGCGCTACGACGTCGTCCACAAACGGTATGGGTGTGCGATGTCCACGGGAAAGCCGTATTGCTACAACAAACCCGCTTACCACCAGCACTAAGATGATATGTCTAGGACACATCGGTTAGCGAGTCCAAGTTTACCTCGGACCAATTGCTCCTGAAGCAGCACACACCATAATATTCCTTTTCAAGTCCCTAATAAGGACTAGTCATTTTGCTACAGTACTAGGAGCAGTCGGTCACCCGACTACTCCATACAATGCTTATGCATCAAGGAGACCTTCTATAATATTGCTTTTGTATCATAGACCTTACTTTCATAAGTCATTCGTATATAGGGTTCGAACCCACAACCCTACTATTGTAATGCATATTTATCATAGAGACCTTCTATAATATTGCTTTTGTATCATAGACCTTACTTTCGTAAGTCATTAATATATAAGGTTCGAACCCACGACCCTACTATTGTAATGCATATTAATCATAGAGACCTTCTATCGTATTGCTTTTGTATCATAGACCTTACTTTCATAAGTCATTAATATATAGGGTTCGAACCCACGACCCTACTATTGTAATGCAAATTCATTATGGAGACCTTCTATAGTATTGCTTTTGTATCATAGACCTTACTATCATAAGTCCCTAATATAGGACTAGTCATTGTGCTACAGTACTTCAGGCAGTCGGGCTCCCGACCACCCCATATATATGCACAACTGCAGGTATGTATCTCCGGCAGCTCCTCTATACAAGACATCTATACATGAACACCTTCCATAACTTAGGATTTTATACGTGAACTCCTTCCACAACTTTTCTACAACATTTCAACAAATTTTCTAATTATCTTATAAATGTTATTTATCTTTATTTTTATAATATTTT
Organism: Parnassius apollo; assembly: GCA_907164705.1. Taxonomy (NCBI): domain Eukaryota; kingdom Metazoa; phylum Arthropoda; class Insecta; order Lepidoptera; family Papilionidae; genus Parnassius; species Parnassius apollo. Next base: position 39,675 of record CAJQZP010001496.1, on the reverse strand, counting down.
CGACTTGTATTTCTATTAATTATCTTATTTTAAATAATTTTTCAAGTTTTTAAAAAATTTATTTATTATGGAAGACAATATTTGCCTTTAATTTACTATGTTATTGGTCTAATGTCTGAAATGTATTTATATTAACTTTATGGTTATTAATGTAATTTTATTGTTTAATATATATCTTTTAAGACTATTTTTGACGCCCCTTTATATTGAATTTAATTATTAATAATAATATTGGGCCGTCACATTGTCTTTCACATCTTCATCTTGTAACCTCTCAATTCTTATACGCTGTAACGCAGCGGTAGACATAGATGTCCGATGCCGCCATCCTCTGAATATACCCCTAATTCGGCATAAGACCAGGTAGGGAAACGACTTCAATATAAATAAAATGAGAACACTATCGATATAGTCGAAGTCAATTAAATACGCATTATTAAGGTTAGCTCAAAAACTGGTCAGATCTTGATCAAATTTATATGGAACCAGATGAGAAGCCTGGTACCTTCACATAAAAATCCGAATCATCAAAAATAATCATCAAAATCGGTTCACTAAGAAAAATACTGGATTACCATACTAAAAATATAGAGTGGAGTCAAAACGTAAAGCTAGTGAATTGATTTTTCATGTGTATTTAAACTCTGTCCAAAGAGAATAAACCCTCGATTAAATCCAAAAGTTCGCAGTTATTGTTAATGTTGTCAAATGAGACAGTCGTTTGTGCAGTGTGTGGATGCGTCTACTATTGATAAAGAAGAATTTTCTTTTCAATAAAATCGTTACGCCCAAGGATTATATCCAATCTTTTGAAGGCATTTTATATGCGTAAATTTCACATGAAATAATATAAAGACCCGAAAAATTTTTGTAGGTCGTAGTTTTTTTCGTGTGGCTTTCGTCTGACTTAATGATTTCTTATATTTACGCGAACATTAAACATTGATTAAAACTACTTTTACAGATTTTATCGCGTTTTATTTATTTTATTTTTAATACCCTACGTTTCGGGTGCTTTGCAGCACCCATGGTCACGGGGGACTGAGGTGACTGACATCCCGATGTCACAGTTAACCCGGAGTACCTTCAGCTTTTCAATTATTGTCTTTGGTCCGATCTACGCAGAATGAACTAACTGTGTTTTGAAGTCTTGCAGTGGTATGCTTGGGTTTAGTTTTAATTTTATTAATTAAATGATCCCAAGCAGATGGTAGTACCCAGCTAACTTTCCTATTTAAATTAGGATGTTTTTTTTTTTAATTTCAATAGCCTCACGTATCATCCTTGGTAGGAATCGATGTTCTTTCGCGAGGATTTGTGGTCTATCAAATCTAATGTAATGGTTGGGGCCATCTTGGATATGATGGCAAACTGCAGACTTCCCGGAACTTTGATGCTTCACGTTAGCTATGTGTTCTTTTATGCGGGTTCTAATTGACCTCTTTGTTTGCCCTATATATGAGAGACCACAATCACAATCAAGCTTGTACACTCCTGCATCTTGTAGAGAAATATGACACTTGACGGATGGTAAGAACTAACTAATCTTCTTCGGCGGCTTGTAGAATATTCTAATAGAAGCTCGCTTCAAGATGTAGCCAATCTTGTCTGTGACACCTCTGACATATGGTAGTTACAGCAGGCACACGCTCGACTGTAGCCGGCTTCACTCTGTCACTGTGACGGAGGTGCGGGACCCGAAGCTTGTTGTCGTGCAGAACCTACTTGACGTGCTGAAGCTCGGCGGCCAGGTGTTTGCTGTCACAGATCCCTCATGATCTCTGCAACAAAGATTTGCCCACGGTAGCTAACTGTGAAGGATGACACAGTAAATAATGATTTTTAGTCTGTAACATAAATTTAAATTTTACCTTTTAAAACGAACAAAAATTTAAAATTACTTTCCGGTACATTAACCGTACCGAAGGATGAACTTAAAATGTTATTAAAATAAAATTAAAATGGTTCATCCATTAGAATTATTAAGAGATCATTTCACTACTTCAACCATTTATTTAAATCTATTATTAAGATCGCCTGCGTTGCCGTTAGTATTTATTCCTCAACAAATAGTAGTTTTTATTTAAATTATTGGGAAGTCGATGCATGCAGGTGGGTCAGGTCCGTGCTTTGTTGCATTCCTTGAGGGACGCCTATGTTAACACATTTATTTATATACAAATAATTTTTTACATTGTCATATTCTTATGATGTCATCCCATTCTGGGCTTAAAAATTTCAAGTCTCTAGCTCATCGTAAGGTTAATTTAAAATCAATTGCTACATTCAACCCGATACACATACACGAAAGCGAGTTAATAAAAACGTGGTAATAAAATATATTTAAGCGTAATTCTTGGCTATAAACGCACGTTGAGTTAAAGATATATTTTTATATATCTCAAAAGGTATTAAGTAAACACAGAACAAAACAACTTCTGTTTCTGAGTTTTTTTTGTTGGCGATAAGCGGCCATGGCTGTACTTTGTGTGACTGGGTGAGTGTGTGTGGGCGTGGGCGTGGGCGTGGGTGTGGGTGTGGGTGTGGGAGTGGGTGTGGGTGTGGGTGTGGGTGTGGGTGTGTGGGTGTGGGTGTGTAGGTGTGTGGGTGTGGGTGTGTGTGTGAGTGTGTGTGTGTGTGTGTGTGTGTATGTGTGTGTGGCGCGTGTGCGTGCGTGTGTGTATGTGTTTGTGTGTGTGTGTTGGGTGTGAGTGTGTGTGTGTGTGTGTGTATGTGTGTGTGTGTGTGTGGGTGTGTGTGTGGGCGTGGGTGTGGGTGTGTGTGTGTGTGTGTGTGTGTGTGTGTGTGTGTGTGTGTGTGTGTGTGTGTGTGTGTGTGTGTGTGTGTGTGCGTGGGTGCGTGCGCGCGTGCGTGCGTGCGTGCGTGTGTGTGTGTGGGTGTGATGTGTGTGCGTGTGGGGATGTTTGGGGATGTGTGTGTGTGTGTGTGTGTGTGTTATGTGTGTGGGTGTGTGTGTGAGTGTGTGTGCTGGTGTGTGTGTGTGTGTTGTGTGTGTGTGTGTGTCTGTGTGTGTGGGTGTGGGTGTGTGGGTGTGATGTGTGTGTGTGTGTGTGTCTATGTGTGTGGGTGTGGGTGTGGGTGTGTGTGTGTGTGTGTGCGTGTGCATGTGGGGATGTGTATATATATATATATATATGTGTGTGTGTGTGTGTGTGTGTCTATGTGTGTGGGTGTGTGTGTTTGTGGATGTGTGTGTATGTGTGGGTGTGTGGGTGTGGGTGTGGGTGTGGGTGTGGGTGTGTGTGTGTGTGTGTGTGTGTGTGTGGTGTGTGTGTGTGTGTGTGTGTGTGTGTGTGTGTGTGTTGTGTGTGTGTGTGTGTGTATGTGTGTGTATGTGTGGGTGTGTGTGTGTGTGTGTGTGTGTGTTTGTGGATGTGTGTGTTTGTGTATATGTGCGTGTGTTTGTGTGTGGGTGTGGGTGTGTGTGTGTTTGTGTGTGGGTGTGGGTGTGTATGTGTGTGTGTATGTGTGTGTGTGTGTGTGTGTGCGTGCGTGTGTGTGTGTGTGTGTGTGTTTGTGTGTGTGTGTAATTTACATCCGCTTGGTATGTAGTTATCAAAATATAATAAAATATTTTTAATGATTCATTGACTAACGTGACTTTTGTTTAAATTTTGTATAGATCCCCATAATGCCAAACCTTTTTTATAGAAAAATACTCTATAAATATAAGTTTTAATTCTTTTAAGTGCTGTGGGTCGGTGCGGTCGCAATCGACTGCTTGGCGTTTTTACGTATGTTTTTACGTACCATAAAAACTTATATTTATATACTATATTTCTGTTAAGATGTTTAACATTACAGAATCTATACAAAATTTTCTTTTCTACAGTCTATACAAAAGTCAGCTACTCTATGGATTTTTTATTTTTAATCTACCATAAAATTGGGCCATTTTCTTATGGTCGGCAAATGTCGTAAATTTGCATTAGCCGACGGTATAGTCCTTATGGCAGAATCGCTGGAGGACCTGAGCACTACACTCAATGACCTCAATAGGAGCTCCCAACGGATAGGTCTTAAGATTAACATGAACAAAACAAAGATCATATGTAACGTCAATATCACACCTATATTGGTAATCGTTAGGAGCACTGACCTCAGAGTTATTGTCGAGTATTTTTACCTGGGACAAATAGTCCTACTAGTTAAGTCCAACTTCAACCAAGAAGTCAATCGACTTCATAGCTCATAGCTCTCTCAACGATTGCGTGATAAACTTAGAAATGAGAATATCCGCAGTAGAACCGGAATGACCGACATAGGATTAGTAAGCTGAAGTTGCAATGGACCGGCAATGCAGCTCGAAAAACCGGCAACCGATAGGGAAAAAGAATCTCGAGTGGCATACTCGTAGCAGTTTGGGAAGAGTAGGGCGACCCCAACTAGATGGAGTGACGACCTGGTAAGACATGCAGGAAGTCGATGGATGAGGGTGGCTCAGGACCGTGCTTTGTGGTATTCCTTGTTGAGGCCTATGTACAGCATGGACTTGTAAAAGGCTGTAATAATGATTTACTATATCATTACACACGTTTAAAGGAGTATCTTTTACACATAATATAACTTATATGCATAATATGTATGTATAATATCCGTGGTAGTTCAGAGGCTAAGCGCTCGATAAATTGCTAAATTTCACGCATTTTTGGCT
>CAJQZP010001496.1:0-30000 GCA_907164705.1 Parnassius apollo | reverse complement strand
TGTACTCACTCAGAAGACTGGATACTCTGCGCCTCTACTCGAGGCTGACAAGGTTAGTATCAACCAAATCAAGGTCACCAATGAGCCTTTTAGCACGTTTCTACACTGAGTCTAACGCTGCCAGTTGGCATTTTGCAGCACCAGCCCATATGTGACAGCAGTACTTCATGCACGACCGGACTTGCGCTTTATATAAGTTCAGAAGCTGCCCCGGCGTAAAGTAACGCCACACCCTTGCAAGAACACCAAGTTTCCTTGCGGCTGCTTTGATTCTGGACTCAATGAACTACCCATAGTTGAGGTTTGGAGAAAATTCAACCCATAAAAACTGAAGGCGGTCAGTGTACTCCAAAGATACATTCCGGAAAGTAGGAGCCAGGATGAGCGGGCTCCTTTTAGCGGTGAAAAGACACGCTTGTGTTTTGGAGACATTGAATCTCCCAAGATTGGCATTGTTCCATTCGAAGACTGCCTGTAGTGTGAGATTCGCACATTCAATCATAGCCTCTCTTTCGAACTAGATTTGATCACGACGAGCCAGAACACTTGGTTGATATGTCATCACAAGTGTGCTATTGTCTGCATATCCATAGATACCGGGCATAAGCAGATCATTAACATGCAGCAGGCAGTGAGTTGCGGAGAGAACGGATCCTTGAGGAACACCGAAGTCATTCACCACAGGATCGTATAAGCAGCCATCGACGACGACCCGGAGAGACCGTTTACTCAGAAAGTCCTTTACCCATTCAATCAGACCAGGGGATAAGCCGTACGCTGGTAGCTTACCCAAAAAGGCTAGCGTGCCGAACTCTGTCAAAGGCCTTTGATACATCAAGGGAAATAGGAAGTGCTTCCCCACTATACTCGAGTGCCTTGCTCCATACGTGTGGCATACGCTAGAAGGTCTCCAGCTGACCGATTTCGACGTTTACACAAGATCATTTTGTTGTTTAGACAAGGTCCATACCGCTGGCACGGGTAGCCGAGGGAGTGGACTGACTACAAAAAGTCAGCACTGCGACAGCGATCTACTGACTCCACATCAATTTACACTATGTCAGTATCGGGTCAGCACTGACTTGCCTGGAAATTGGAGCCAGTTACTGACACTGTGTAAATCATTCAATGTAAGCGCTCGCGGACAGTTCCCACAAAATAAGATTCATAACCGAAACGTAATTTTTTTTAAATCTCTGCTTTAGTAATAAATCACTTGGAGCAAGGTAATGATGTTTACCTACTGTTAAAAACAAAGGGAATTTAAGTAAATTAGTTTCTTTTGTTTACTTGTATTTAAATATTTTTTCGATTTATTTAATAATACTGTAGCGGCGCTGTCGTCGCGCCACAAGCGAAACACACCGAAGCCTAAATCGCGCTATCAACATTCCGAATCATAAACAGTATATATAGAACATCTCTGAACTATCACACGGAGCGTTGGCCGCTCCCCGGGCAGAACACCTTGCCCGGCGGGAGAGAGGGGAGATCTCCCCTTTTCCTTCCACGGCCACAATACAATTTACTATATTAGTTATAGGAACATTATTTTTATTTACATTATAAATTACTTTTATTATAATTGTTATATAGTGTTTACGCATCTTTTACCAATAACTATCTCGTAACAAATATGGTAAGTAACAAGATAGCCCAGATTTTTCTTATCAGTAATGATGCATTCATTCTTCGTCCTAAAAGTGATAACGCGTGTGCATTTTGGTAATAAATCAATGATTGATGTAGTTCGAACATGTTATTGGGTGCGTAAGTGTCCACATAGGAAAACAAACCAGGAGATAAGCAGCAGCGTTTCCCTTATATCAATTAGATAAAAAATTTGCGGATGCAAACCCGTCCTCTAAGCGAGGCACCTAAAGCCATAGTTTATCCCCCCTATTAGGCAATCTATGTTCAGCAGTGGGCTTTGTTAGGCTGTAATGATGATGTTGATCATGATGACAATGACGATTACGATGATGATGATGATTAGGGTGGAGCGCACTTGTATGGGATATTTTTTGTGGAATATTGAAGTGGCGGATATCGCAAAAGGTACTCTGACACTAACATAACCCTTTCGTATAATATCATTAATACAAAATATAATTAGAATTACTGCCGCACAGCTCGCAAAGTTTTCGAAATGTCCGAAAATAAGGTATACTTTCTTGACATGTAAAATGGTTTTAAATAAATTGTTTTTTTAAAAATGCCTTTATTCACATATGAACAAGTGCCACTATGATATAAATTGAAAAAAGAGTTAAACAGTGTTACCTATGGCGTCATATTTTTAATCTACCAATCGCGCATTGTTTTACCATATAAGGTCATTGGCCGAGCGTTTCGCCGCCCGGAGTCCGCGGGGAGAGGCGATAGTGCGGCACACGGGTTAATTGTGTCGCATCGTTCTCTGCGCAATTAGTGATTTAGCTAGATTTGACATGAGACAACGTAAAAAGTAATATAATGAGTTTAAGAAGTAATTTTCGTCGCCTATCTTCGGTACTGGTTGTGAATTACCAAAAAATGCGCTGCCAACCTACAGTGATGTGATGAAATATTATGTCTTTGTATCAGTGGCACGATGCGCGGAATAGGAACGACAAGATTTAGTACAGGCTACTTGTGATATTGTTGCGACCGAAATCGAAAACATCTGGAAACGAGCCTCTTTACCAATAGTACAACATAAAACAGTAGTGTCAAAAATAATATCCTACCATGACAAACATCGCGCCCTTCTGAAATCCTACCAAAATAGTAAAGACAAGGAAAATTTTAAACAGAAGCTACAGAATTTTAAAGAAGACTGTGACGTTTTGTTTGATATTCCATCTTGTAAGTGCAAGTCGTTGTCGACATGTTCTTGTGAGAAAACTCGTAAAATTCCTAAACAAGAACACGAGTTTTTTCTCGATCAACGTGGCGAAAGAAGAATGATGATTGGATTGAAAAATATAGCTTTGTCTGATAGGAAGTTAAAAAGAAAAACAATTTGAAAAGAACTCTGTGACATTACACATTGTTGAACCTGAGCAGAAAAGAAGGAAAACTAAAACTTAGTCTGTTATTAATGTCAAATTTTATTAAACTAAGTTTGTATAAAGAGGGTTATTATAATATTAAGGAATTTATGGATGATAATAACCCCTGGGAAGGGGGTGATCGCTACCAAGTTATTTCTAATTTGTGTTGTGTTGTTAATTGTAAACATTATTTTAAGCTATTATTGGAAAAAATATATTCCCGCTGGGTTTCTTGCTGGTTCTTCCAAGGACAGAGGTTTCTTTTTCGAACCAGTGGTAAATGAAAAAATTGACTTTCAATAAGTATTGCTTATAATCTACATTGAATAAAAAGTTTCTGTTTCTGTTTCTGTTTGTGTTTCCCGGACCTAGTAAATTCCCAGTAGTAGCTATGACATTAGATAAATACGGCATTTCAGACCGTGCTGGTGCTGCCATCGTGTCGGCTACGTTGCAAGATATCGGTCTGGTTACTGAGAGTAACAAGTCAAGTGTTATCGATCGTAGCAAAATTCGGCGCGCTCGCGCGCAAACGAGAAGTTCAGGGGCTGCAGTTAAGGTGCTAGATGATGATGATTCATTGGTTTCTATATCGTTTGATGGCCGCAAAGATAAAACAATGTTATACGAGTATAAAGATAATCGCAGAAAAACTGTTGTTGAAGAGCACATAACCTTGGTAAAAGAACCGAATTTGCGATACATCGGGCATATTACACTGGCCACAGCAGATGCACTCACAATTTCAAAAAAAACTTTACCTTTATTTAGCGTTGAAGTGTGATTTGAAGCGAATAACAGCAATTGGGTGCGACGGTACGGCAGTCAACACTGGCAACAAGGCTGGAATCATTTGTCTTCTAGAAAAGAAACTTCATCGCCCTTTTCAATGGCTCGTGTGTCTATTTCATGCCAATGAACTTCCTTTACGACATCTGTTTGAGCATCTTGTTGGGAAAACTACAGGACCAAGAAGTTTCACAGGCATCATTGGTATAGAGTTGCAGGTTTATGAGAATCTTCCAGTGGTTCAATTCACATCCATCGCATTATACTACCAGATATTTCAAAATCACGTAGTGATCGCAGTACAGATCAGCTTTAGTTGTATGAAATGTTTCCACTAGTGAACCTGCACATAATTTGCGTTTCTTAGCAGACTTCGTCATCCGAGTGTATGCTCCGATGTGGTTTGAAATTAAAACAAAACCATTTTGCGTGTACGGATCGAAACACCTGATTAAAAATACAAAATGAATACATTATCGAGATACCTTCCTTATGAAAATAGTTGACCCTGTGCTTCAACGTAATAGGTACTTCGGCCACTGCGAAAACATTTTGCTTAGTATACTTGCTGACGATCGCAACCATATCAAAGAATTGGCACTCCGGCGCATTGTTAAAATACGAGAGCAGACTTCGGGCTTGGCGCCGATACGAGTGTAACACTCCACCCTAATGATAATGTAAATATCTGTAGGCAGCATCATTTACTTTCGCGTAGGTAGACTATACGCTTGGCCAGCTTGCCAGTCTTATTTTAAATTGAAAAAACATAATCTTAATTCTTTCTAAACTAAAACTTTTTACCGCTCACGAATTGGCCACGTTTTTTGGTAATGGTACGAAATGTTTTTTAATTCAAACCGCAAATCCATACGATTGGTCAATCGAAGAAAATTAAAGTGCACGCTAGCCTCGTTTCGTTCCTAGGATTAAAATGTATTACCTATATAACTCTGTCATAGTAGGTATCACACTGGATGGAGCGATATATAGATGCTTATTCTAAATTTCCTCCATCCAAGGGATACCTATATACAATAGTGGAGTTTACATTTAGTATTCGGTATAACGGAGTAGAACAGAATAGAATAGAATAGTTTTTATTAATACATATTACTAGATTACTTATTAAAAATCATTTTATGTTTTACCATCTGAGATACCTAAAAAAGAGTCTCCGGTTCTCTATACTTGCCATACAAAACACAGCAGCATTAAGCTACTATTTTACGCTGGTATTCTATGAGAGCGTGGTCCTTCCCCGGTCGAGCCGACCCATTCGTGCTACAACTATACTACTAATACAACTGCAGCGTGGATCTAACATTGCAATTAATAAAGTACGGTCTCCATTGGCGGCCGTATATTTTTTATAGAATATGGGTGACAAGCGAGCACACAGCACACCTGATGGTAAATGCCATATGATATATAACCCATAGACATCTACTATCCATCCTCAATTAAGAACTCAAATGTAGATGTGTTGTCACCCCTGAGGACTAAGATAAAATGCCTCCTATCCAATAAAAAAACTTTCGGTTCACTACAGTTACTATACGAAACGCAGCATCATTGAGCTGCTATTTTGCGCTAGTATTAAATGAGAGTATGGTCCTATCTCAGTCGAGCCGAACCATTCATTCTATAAACATAATATAGCTGCTGCATGACTCTACAGCATATAAAATGTATGTAGAAAAACATATGTAGAAGCTTAAAGTCTCTCAGTGAGCTTTGTGCTTTGATTTTATGTTTGGGGTTTCTTTGAGTGAAAAATTGCGTTTCAAGGATATGTAGAGCAGAACAAGAATAAACAATATGGCAGCCTCATCCCTCCCTCATCCCTTAGAATTATAAATTGGGTTGGCCAATTTATAAGACTCAATAACCAACATTCACTTGTATGGTACATTTTCATCGAACTTCCAAGAATAATAATGAATATAATTTATTTCATTAAACCACTGGTTGTTTTCAATTTTCATTGTTATTCATAACTAATACTCTTACCGTACTTTAAAAAAATGCGGGAAAGCGAAAGAAATTAATTTTGAAGAATATGATTGTAGATTTCTATATATATAAATAAATGAAACTTAATGAATTTATAATCATTCACCTGTTACAGCCTACAAAAAATCTACACCTGGGCATAGGCTTTCCCCCCCATAAATATAGAAACTAATAAGTCGTATTGAACATGAAATAGTAATCTATAAGTGTTGTAGGCACACTCACATGTATTTCTGCTACATAATAACAGTGAACTCACGAAGTGTTCCAAATTTAAAACATCAGAAACCCAGTATAAGCTGTAAGGCATTTCTATAATCCACCTAAGAGTGTGTTTCAGTAGCTACTTACTATCATTCTTAAAAAAACATACAAAATTTATAACCTGAATATAACTTAATGGTATGGTAAACTTTTAAACAAAAGTAGTATTAAAATATGTTCTTTCCTAAGAATAAAAAAATGGGGGATAAAGTTTTTAATACAAATCTACAGTCAACATGCGAGCTTCTGATTTTCCACTCAAATAGTTCATAATATTATATATATATATATATATATATATATAATATAAGGCTCATACTTTTAACAAATAGTATAAGTCTATATCAAAATTCTATAGCTATTATGAGGAAACTATTTTATTATTTAAAAGTTCTTTAAAGTCGGTTTTAAAAGCTAATATAATATCTAGTTATCCTACCACTCCATGCCACATTGTGAATGAGTGTTCCACCTCATGTACTCAAGAATATCTCTCAAAATAGTCTAAAATTTCGCATACCGTCGCAACGAAATAAATTTTTCACGTAACTCATGCTTTACCGTTCAGACTATATTGTTCTGGAATGTCCTTTCCAATGATATCAAAAAAGATTTAAATAAGAATTCTTCATTAAGAATAAAATAAGAATGAAAATTTAAAAAAAAATATTCGCGCATAGAAAAGCTGACTCATCAACTAATATGACCAAATTTAAAGTACCATTCATATTATGATTCCTAATTCTTCAAAATACTACAGTTGCAACACCGTAGTGTATATGGTAATAAAAAACCAGAGCACACGTTGAGCCCGGACCGCCGCGTGTTCATCACACGTGTCGGTGACGCGTCATGCGAGATGATATATTGAGCGGTTGAAAAGTATCTACCAACTGTATTTTGAGCAGTGGTTTTAACACGTATATATACTTACACACTCTGAAAAAACTTTTCTGAATATAAAACACCAAAAAAAAAGCACTCTAAAAGTCTTCTGAATTATAATCACCATCACACTTATTCTTACAGCGCACTCACACAACTCCACTTCTGGACTTGGACCTCTCCGGTAAATAGGAAAAAAAGCACGATACTGGGCCGCCTGCATTCATCGACTACTTGTAAATTTTATCTGGCTCTCACTTCCTATGGTATAAGATCGCCCAATTTATTTTTCTTGGCTGCGCTTGCCAGTATTAAGCTGCCATATGTTTTCTTCTTGTTCTGCTCTACGTATCCTTGACATGCATTTTTTCACTCAAAGAAACCCCAAACATTCTTTCTATACGTGGTAGAGCCATGCTATTAGTAGTATAGTTGTAGCACGAATGGGTCGGCTCGACCGGGGAAGGACCACGCTCTCACAGAATACCAGCGTGAAATAGTAGCTTAATGCTGCTGTATTTCGTATGGTGAGTGTAGAGAACCGGAGACCCTTTTTACTGGAAATGAGGCATTCCATCTCAGTCCTCACGGGTGACAACGCATCTGCATTTTGATTTGTAATGGAAGATAGATGTAGATGTCTATGGGCCGCAGCAACCACTTACCATCAGGTGGACTGTGTGCTCGTTTGTCACCCTATCCTATAAAAAAAAAAAAAAAAAAAAAAACATAAAATCAAAGCATAAAGCTCATTGAGAAACTTTAAGCTTCTACGTATGTTTTTCTTCATACATTTTATATGATATAGAGCCATGCTGCTGCTATATTATGTTTGTAGAACGAATAGGTCGGCTGGACTGAGATAGGACCAGACTCTCACATAATATAGGATAATAGGATGGATTGTAGATATCTATGGGCTATTTATCATATGGCACTTACCATCAGGAGGGCTGTGTGCTCGCTTGTTATCCATATTCTATAAAAAATGTATGGCTGCCAATGGAGACCGTATTTTATTATTTGCAATAACTCTTGAAAAATTTATTAATAACTGTTCATATTTTACCGCATTTCCTTTTGCAGCAAAAATAACTAAATAACATGTTTTGAATATTTGTGAAGTATAATTGAGAATACATTTTCTACTAAAAATTCCACATACGCGCGAAAATACTCGTATCGGCACATTTCATATTCGATACTAAACAGTTCCGCTACAAAAATAAATAAATTATTACGTCACCGATTTTTCGGATAAAAACGTCGGATAATTTATAATTGTCTTAAAGAATTTATTGATGAGTTTGATTTCAACATAACTTACACAGAACCTACTATTAAATATCGAATACGAAAACACCTGCCAAAATCGCTCGTATATTATCGATTTCCGTCGGTGCCCATGACATCGTTTTGTCAAAACGAAACTAGTTATTGGATAGTTTTTCAATTTACAATTTGATTGATCGTTACTTTGGACTCAGTGCGGTATGGCTCCCAAAATCTAAAATAAATTGCCTTCAGTTGTAAAAAAATATATATTATATAGAATATTTATTATATAAATGCTTATGTGCTCTTTATTTGGATCACCAATTGATTATACAAATATATGACTTATGCTTTTATAAAATTAGATGAAATTTGTAATTTTTACGACAAACTATTTTAACGGCTTGCTGCTTTGATTAATAATATTTGTTTAGTTTCTTTATTGAAACTGTATGCGGTAGATTTATACCACAGCTATTACTTTAATTGTTACCCAGTTTTCGAAAAGGCCGACATGGCCGGGGAAAAACCACGCTTTCACAGAGTACCAGCGTAAAATAGCAACTTAATGCTGTTGTGTCTCGTATGGTAAAGTAGTTTTAATCAATGTATAGTGTTCGCGTAAATATAAGAAATCATTATCGTATGGTGAATTTAGAAAACCAGAGATTCTTTTTACTGGTAATCAAGCATTCCATCTATATCCTCAGGCTTACAATGCATCTGCATTTTGATTCCTTAAGGAGGATAGATGTAGTTATCTATGGGCCGCAGTATTCACTTACCATCACGTGACCGGTATGTTCGTTTATCACCCAAGTCCTAAAAAATTTAAAAATATAGTAATAGAGTTTATGTATATGTGACACAATGATATATAAAAAAAAAACCAAGAAAACTTCGCAAACATGTGAAACAACCAACAATAAAATTTATTGGTAGTAAGAAAGCATTACTTACGTCATTTGACGAGTCTACGTAGATAGATAACCGATCAGTAAAGTAAATACGATCATTTCTGTACGGAGAAAGAAAAATAAGCGATAAATAGAACTCGTCTGGGGATTTTATGTGACTTCTTACGTAAACCATAAATGTCAATTAGAAAAGTAATTGTTCATTTATTACATCATCAGCAGCTCATATAGTACACCGTGAACACTAGGGAGACTCATAATGCCTCCCCCACGGAATCAACACAAAACAAGTTCCTGAACCACCTACATCCATCGACTTTCAGCAAATCTTACCAGGACGTAACACTATCTGGTCAGTAATTCATTAACGGGGCAGTTTAATATATAATAAGGTTTCAGAATATACAATGTCTTGAATAAAACTATTATTTACGGATTTTATCGCGTTTAATTACTTTAATTATTTTTATTATTATCCCGACGTTTTGGGTGCATTATAGCACCCATGGTCATGGGGGGGACTGAGATGTTTGACGTCCCAATGTCATTGTTAGCCCGGCTACCGTCAGGGATAATAATAAAAATAAATTAAAGTAATTAAACGCGATAAAATCCGTAAATAATAGTTTTATTCAATGTGTAGTGTTCGCGTAAATTTAAGAAATCATTATACAATGTCTCTCTCTTAATACGATTTTTTTAGCAATGACTTTCTAAAAAGTATAAAGTAATATAAATTATAACGTGGTGGATAATAAACCTTGGGCATAAAGTGATCACTTACAAGCTCTTTCTGAATGAGTTTTATAAATAATTGAAATTTATATTGTAATAATATTAACAATAATATTAAATATTAATATCTTTATTCTTTCTCTTTCTTCCTCACCCTTGGTTGTTTTGTCTCCCCTGCCGAGGGTTTCTATCTGATTTTGTTTTTATTTATATATGTTTTTATTCATTTGTTTTATTGTAATGATATATATATGTATATTTATCATTTTCATATAGATATTTATACAGCCTAATCAGATAAGAAAACTATATAAATAGCGCAATAAATACGAGGCTGCACTAAAAGTATCGGGAATGGAATATTTCCACAGTTCCTGTCATATTAAAATCTTTTTAATTGAAAACTCCTTGGTTTTAAAAATCGAATACCATTTATTTATTTAAAAAAAGATTCTCGGTCTTGTCACAAGGTTTTGTCAAACTTGTTAAGTCGTTGAGAAAATGGAATTGACTCGAGAAAATTCAAGAGCGATGATTTATTATGAATTTCGAAGTGATTTAACACAAAAAAGTGTGTTGACCGGATGATTTCTGTATTTGATGATGAAGCCCCATCCAAAACCACAATTTATCGCTGGTTTGCTGAATTTCAACGTGGACGTGTCAAGCTCAGTGATGATCCCCTTCAAGGTCTTCCGAAAACTGCAGTTACCCAAGAAAACGTTGATTCTGAGTTGAAGTTCAGGCAACTTTAGACATTGGCATGAGTCAAATACAAATAATCTTACATAAACAATTATTTGTAAAAAATTTGTTTTCCCGATGGATACCGCATTCGCTCTGTGAAGAGCAAAAAAGCGGCTCGCGTTACTTGCTGCGTCAGAACTCTCAATAAATTCAACGCAGGATCTTCAAATGCTGTATACAACATTGTATCAGGCGACGAATCCTGGAACGTACGAACCCGAAACAAAACACCAGCCACGAGTTTGGGTGTTTGAAAATGAGTTAAAGCCAACAAAAATTGTTCGTTCACGGAGTGTTGCAAAAAAAATGGTGGCCACGTTTGTCTCCAAAACCGGCCATGTTACGACTATTCCTCTTGAGGGACAAAGAATGGTTAATGCAAAATGGTATGCTAGCATTTGTTTGCCACAGGTCGTTTCTGAACTCCGTAAAGAGAACTGCAACCGCCGTATCATCCTCCATCACGACAATGCGAGTTCTCACACCGCACATAGAACAAAAGAGTTTATAGAGCAAGAAAACATAGAATTATTAGACCATCCGCCATACAGCCCCGATCTTAGCCCTAATGCTTTCTACACTTTCCCTAAAATAAGTAATAAATTCCGTGGACAGAGATTTTCATCACCTGAAGAAGCTGTGGACGCCTACAAAACGGCCATTTTGGAGACCCCAACTTCCGAATGGAATGGTTGCTTTAATGATTGGTTCCATTGTATGGAAAAATGTGTCAAATTTCGCGGAGAATACTTGGAAAAGCAATAAATACATTTTTAAATAGAAATGTTGCGTCACTTCCTTGATTCGCGAAATTTTCAGTGCTCGTATCTTTACATCCTTAAGATTAAAAACACACGATTTCTAAAAATTATTAATGCTGCTTCTAATATTATGATTGAACTAAAATAATATATATATATATATATATATATATATATATATATATATATATATATATATATATATATATATATCCTCAAATATATTCCTCAAACAATAACATAAACAAATAAATACAAAAACACATAATTACTTAATTTATCCTGATGTTCGAACGATTGAGACAAGTAATGCTCTTTAAGAAGTCGCTTAAAGACTACGATGGTTTGTGCTTCGCGTATATGCAGTATATGGTAGGGTAAAAATATACCACAACTCGCAAATTTTGTAATAAAGCATATTGATCTGTCGCGATTATTAACTTCCCGCTTCGAAAATGAATGATTTTCGAAAGTAAATTTCAGTCCGATTTTGAGAATGCTAGTTTTCATTAGATCACCACGTTTTGAGATCCTAGGAAGCTATCTAGCCACTAGGAAGGGAGAGCGCCACCGTTGCGATGTAAACAATTATTTTTGCGAACTCTGTATTAAAAGTGAAAAATAAAATAATTAAAAGTGCTATTAAGGTTTAAAAATATTATAACCCGAAGACGTGTGTGGAAAGTTACTGTTAATACAGGATAACAAGTGGAATTTAACAAATTATACGAATCAGAAATACTATCATCACCTGTCACGCTTTCACCCTTAACTATTACTTAACTATGTTAGAAACAGTTCTTAGTAAGCCTTATTAATAAGCCTTAGTAATATTTATTGAAAAGAAATGAATACAGTTCTTATATGTGGTTATGAATGAATCGGTAGTACAATAAGAAAAATTGTGCAAAATGTAAGAAAAATATTTTTTGAGAGTTCTTATTAACTAATGTACTTAACTCCCGCCGTTGAGCCGCGCGTCAACTTATAGTGCATACGGTACCTATACGCTTAAATTGTTTCTATTTCGTAGCTTATTCGACTGCCTGCTTTCAATTTCGTTTGTTTGTTATTTGCTTTGTGATTTGGTTAAGGTTGAATGGATTTATATTGGCTTTCATTTTCGGATTTGTGTATTTTCTTGGATCGGTTTTATTGATTTGGTTGGTATTCCTTCATACATATTTAGACTCTGGCTTTGATTTTGGATTTTGTTTATTTAGAATCGTGAATTGGTTTTCGTTGTTTTAGGTTGTTTAACAACATTTCAAAGGAATATTAATAGTATAGATAGTGTATACGGTACGAATACACTTACTTGTTTTTTCGTTGGTTATATTTATATTGACTACTGCTTTCGATTTCGGTTTTCTACGATTTGTGTTTTGATTTGGTTTAAGTTGATTCGATTTTTTTTGGCTATCATTTTCAGATTCGTGTTGTGTCTTGAATTGGTTTTGTTGTTTTGATTTTAAAAAATATTTAAAAGGAATATATATTCCTTTTAGATATTTTGGATTTGCTTTAAAAAAATATTTAATGGGAAATTTAATTCCTTTTAGGTATTTTAACGTTTTTTTTTTATTAGTAGGTTTTTTGTTACTTCATAATGCCTCGCAAATGTAAGTCCAGCCTTTGAAGAGTATCTTCTCAAAGACACGCGAAAAGATTAGCTCGATAGCTAGAATCTTTAGAAGATGCTGAACTGAGAAGGCAAGAAGAAGCAGAGCATCAGGCTGATTTTAGAGCATCTGAGACACCTTCTCAACGTCAGCAAAGGCGTCTTGAATAGACAGAGCGTCAGGCTACTTTAAGAGCTTTCGAAACACCTTCTCAAAGTCAGCGAAGGCGTTTTGAACAGGCAGAGCGTCAAGCTACTTTAAGAGCTACTGAAACACATGATCAAAGTCAGCAAAGGCGTATGGAACAGGCAGAGTCAATCTAATTTAAGAGCTACTGAAACACCTGCTCAAAGTCAGCAAAGGCTATTCGAACAAGCGGAACGTCAGGCCGCCTTAAGAGCCGCGGATACACCTGATGAAATTCAACACAGACTCATTGAGCAAGCTGAACGTCAATCTACTATAAGGGCATCTGATACACCAGAACAGACACAGGCACGAAGAGATGCAAATATACAGCTCCAAGCTGAACGTCGACAAAATTTTCAAAGAAATAATTGGTTGGTTTTTAATGACGCAGCATTCAATTACAATCCGTTAATTGATTATAAAAATCACAGGTTAGTTGTTTTCGGACTGATGGATAAGGCGTTTCGATTTTGCAACGCTTTAAAATGGAAAGATGAGACCGCAGGCATGTGCTGTTCCAATGGAAAAGTGTCTCTTTCGTTACTTGGGGAACCAGAAAATCCTTTAAAAACTCTCTTTTTATATGATGCTAATGAGTGACGGCGCTTTTTAAACAGGCTCAGGATATATAACTCATGCTTTCAAATGATGTCCTTCGGAGTTGACCGGGAAATAATAATGCCGGGATTTTCGCATACATTTTCGGTGCAAGGGCAAATTTATCATAGAATAGGTTCAATTTTTCCAGCGAATATAGCATGCGGTACAATGCACGCGCTCTTCCCTAAAAACGAACTATTATTTGCCAAATCGATGAAAGGAATCCTGCTTGATTAGGAAAACACAAAATTGGAGCGGGTTAAAACAATTATATCAAGCAGGCTATAATATTGGATATTGACTCACCGGGATGTTTCTTCTTTTCGGTCAATCACTATAGCTGCGACTTCTGGAACTTCTTCTGGAACACTCCGGAGAGAGGCGGTGCGCGACTATATCTCACACAAGGTGAGGCGGGTTTCCTGGAGCTCGATTGCTTCCAGGCTAAAGCGGTTTCTACTAGTGGTGCGGTTTCAACAACGAGCGCGGCGGGAAGAGGGCGCGCGTCGGTCGCGCGTGCCCTTATATATCCTCGGTTCCGATGATTACGTGATGTTCTAGAATCATCTTCTTTCCCCTCCCACCCCACCACCCCGATGTGACGATAGGAGGGTATGAATCATATCGTTTTGGAAAGGGATAACCGATTTGGCAGCCTACCGTCAAATAAAATAAATACGAATGGTTTTCCGCGCAACCATCTCCCCCGCCCTTGATCTCCTTCAAAATATAGCTAAAACAACTAGAGCTTAGATCAAACTAACAAAATAACTAACTAACGCTAAGATTACCTAAATTCAACCACAATTTCTAATCTAGAAAGCTAATTTAAATTATGGAAGAGGCAGGGGGCACAAACGGACAACAGGACGCAGGTAAGACCCAACCGTGGTCTTAACGCGAGCTATCCTAATTACTCCGTCGGAACCGGGAAAGACCTCTTCGACAATTCCTAACGGCCAGTGGAGAGGCGGCGTATTCTCTTTGGTGGGCACAACTACAGTTCCTACAGCTAAAGGCTCAGTCGCTGTGTTCCATTTTTGCCGAGACTGCAAAGTATGCAAGTATTCCATCCTCCATCGTTTCCAAAACGATTGCACTAACCGGTCTAATAATTTGTAGCGTGCGGAAATGCTAAGTCTGTTCTCATCCATATCTGCAGCGGGCAAATACTTTAAAGGCGTTAAGTTCAAAAAATGTGCTGGAGTTAGAGCCAGCGGTTCCGAGGGGTCACTAGACAACGTCCGACAAAGTGGGCGGCTATTCATTACGCATTCAATTTGAGCGAGCACCGTACTTAGCTCTTCGAAGGACAAAATTTGATCTCCTATTACTCGGTATAAGTGACTCTTTAGACTCTTAATATTAGTCTCCCAATTGCCCCCAAAATAACTCGCGGCTGGGACGTTCAGAGACCACTCAATGCGGTTCTCGGCTAGAATGTGAGCGAACTCCGAATTATAATACTTGCTAGCTAAGAGCTCATGTAGTTCCGATAGAATACGTTTTGCACCGACGTAGTTCGTACCGTTATCCGAATATAAACTTTTTTCGGCGGTAGGTGAAGAAAAAGTTAACACATACGTAAAATTTTAATTTGTATTTTAAATTAACTTATACAATATTCTACATAATTTGTTACATATTTGAGTGCTAATTAACACCATTTTCTTGGTAATCGCATTTGTACAACAGTGTATATGTGAATTCATTCCATCTAAATACACCACCTGCCAGCATATTACACACACTTGGATTTCATATATATCTTGGCACAACACAATGTCTCAACTTGATGAGATTAGAACTGCACAGAACAGCTTGGAGGAATGCTTTTCAAAAAGGATGGCCGAACTGGAAGCACAGTTACACACGGGGGAATCCGCTAAGGACACGGTTGCAAAGGTGGCTGAGGAGTTTCGAACATTCCGTGAACTCATGTTCTCTATGCTCGGTATGCTCCGTAAACAAATTAATGAGTGCTCCCATATGGTTGACGCTATTGAGACCAGGCATCGACGAAAGGCTCTCCTTTTCTTGGGTGTTGCTGAAGAGGAGAAGGAGGACTGCAAGGCTACAGTGCTAAGTATAATCCACAAAATGGAGTTGAAGGACATCACAGCATCTTGCATTAGTGTCTGCCACAGGATTGGTGTAGCCACCAAAAATCGTATCCGGCCAATCCTAGTTCGATTTCTTAGCGTTGACTTCAGGTCATCAGTATGGAGGGCGAAGTCTAGACTGAAAGGTTGTCCAGTTTCAGTAAAGGAGTTCTTGACAAAGTCTCGGCAAACTGTTTTTGGCAAAGCCCGTCAGCATTTCGGCATGCGTGCATGCTGGACCCAAGATGGAGTAATTGTGGTGAAAGTTGCAGATGGATCCCGCCATAAAGTCACTACCTTAGATGAGCTGACTACTCTTACGCAAAAAACACCCTAA
Organism: Parnassius apollo; assembly: GCA_907164705.1. NCBI lineage: Eukaryota > Metazoa > Arthropoda > Insecta > Lepidoptera > Papilionidae > Parnassius > Parnassius apollo. The sequence continues at coordinate 13,726 of CAJQZP010001496.1, read as the reverse complement.
GGCGACTGCTGAATTCTCAACTGGAGGCGAGCGCATTGCAGGAAGCAATTCTAAGCCACGTAAATAACTACGAAGTATTGCGTTTTATTGTCTTAATTCTCCTTTTTCCTTTTACTACAACTTTAAATTTATTCAATATTGCAGAATTACTTAGTATAATTTATTATTACTTTTGATGCACAGTATTAAACCTAGTTTTGCTTTTATGTAACCTTAAGCTTCTTTCTTTCTCATTTATTTACATTTTTTTAAATTAGTTAATTTCTAATTTTAATATAGTTTTTCGTTTTACATCATTTATTAAAACTTGTATATTTTCACTTTAAATTTTAATTACATTTTAGGTTAAGTTCTACTTTGTTTTGGTATTAAGTTGTTTTGCTTTTGATTATATTTTGTCCATAGATTAATAGATTCATAATAAGTGCATAGTGCAAGTTAACTTTCAGTCGCTGGGAATGTTTTTTTTTATTAATACATGATCATGGATACAAAGTCCTTTGGACATAGTATACTTGTCGTCTATGAGACACTTCTCTATGATACTTTTTATTTGTTCTAAGTTCTGCTATTTATTATTAGTAATCTTAACGTAGTTTAGTTGTAGTTGTCTTGCAAATCATTTTTATTTTTATTGTTTTGTGTATTATATTTGTCTTTTAATTTTTGAGTGTGTTAGCTGGCGGGTGGTGCAGGTATGGCAGTTTAGCAATCGAAATTATTACTATTTTTTACGTTATATAATTTTAATTATACTAATTTATTTATTCTTACATTTTAGGTCTATTTATTTATTTATTTTTATATATTCTATTACATATAGATGAGTTCCGATGATGATTCTTTTCTTTCTGCCAACCAGTTTTCTTCATCAAATGACAGTTATTGCTCTATTACTGAAACGTTAGGGGATTTTGTGCGACATAAATTCGATGAATCCCGCTCTTTGTTTAATGTTTGCCACATTAATGCACAGAGCGTACCTAGTCATTACAGTGATCTGATTGAGGCTTTCTCTGACGCTGTTGTTCATGCTTTCTTGATTTCGGAGACTTGGCTTAAGCCCCATCTTCCTTCTACCTCTTACCCTCTCTCTGGCTTCAGTTTGATACGCAACGATCAAATTGATAGGAGAGGGGTGGGGTCGCTATATATCTTCGTTCTGACTTTTCTTATAAAATTCTAGCTTCTTCTTCCCCCTATTATACTGCATCTGCAGAATTTCTTTTCCTTGAAGTTTGCGTAAAAGGAGCCAAATTAGTACTTGGCGTTGTCTACTGTCCTCCTTCTGTCGATTACTTCTCCAGTCTTGAAACAATTCTGGAATCCTTGGGGTCGGAATACTCACATCACGTCATCATGGGCGATTTTAATACAGATCTCCTCACTCCGCACTTAACCCGTTCCTCTAAGCTCCTTCAAATTGTCGATTCGGTTGGCCTCCACATTTTACCTTTACAAGCCACTCACCACAATATTGATGTGGAGGATACCTGGCTTGACTTAATCCTTACCTCTGCTCCTTCTCTTGTCTTCTGCCACGGTCAACACTTTGCACCTGCTTTCTCCTATCACGACCTCATTTTCCTTTCTTACGTCCTTAAACCTCCTAAACCTCCAGCTAAAACTCTACACATGTGTTGTTTTGGTCGCTTGGATGTTGAAAAGCTTTGTGTGGATGCATCCAAAATAAACTGGAACAGCGTGGTTTCTGCACCCACTGTGGATGAAAAAGTTGGGGCTTTGAATGAAGCTATCCTTAAATTATATGACGTACATGCTCCCATCAAAAAAGTGAAGCTCAAGCGTCCACCTGCGCCTTGGATGACGATTGGGGTTCGGATTGCGATGAGACGTAGGGATCGCGCTTTCGGCAAATTTAGAAGAGATCGATGTGATCAAAACTGGACGCTTTATAAAGTTGCAAGGAATCGGTGTAATCAGATGATACGCAACGCCAAACGCCGATTTATTCTTAGTAAAATCTCATCTTCTTCCCCTGCTAATATCTGGAAGTTCCTTGGAACCATAGGTATCGGTAAACGACACCGTTGTGAGTTTCAAAGGACGATTGGTCTGGATGATATCAATTTTCATTTTGTCTCCAACAGTCCTCTTGATCACCAGACAAAGCGTCTTACTGTTGAACACTTAATGGGTTTACCTCGTCCTGATATTAATCTGTTTCAATTTTCTCCAGTAGCTGTTGATGAGATCCAGAAGATAATACTTTCCATTAAATCTAATGCTGTAGGTTACGACAACATCAGCCGACGGATGTTTATCTATATACTTGACCATATTCTCCCAGTCATCTCGCACATCATTAACTTCTCCTTGGATTCTGGTAATTTTCCCTCACTGTGACGTAAGGCTTACGTTATTCCCTTACAAAAGATCCCAAATCCCACTTTACCCAATCATTTCCGACCTATATCCATCCTTCCCTTCTTATCCAAGGTCCTTGAGGCCTGTGTCCACAAGCAACTTTCGCAGTTTATCTCTCGTAATAACTTATTAAGTCCCTTGCAGTCTGGCTTTAGGCCCGGTCATAGTACCGTTTCCGCACTCCTGAAAGTAACTGGTGATATTAGGGCAGGCATAGAGGACACTAAAGTCACTGTGTTGGTTTTGGTTGACTTCTCGAACGCCTTTAATACCATTAGTTATGACATTCTAATTTCCATCCTTTCCCTTTCTATGATCTCACCCGAAGCACTGGATTGGTTTTCATCATATCTTCGAGGGCGCCAGCAGTCGGTTCGCATCGATGAGCTATCATCTAGCTGGCTTGACATACATGCTGGTGTCCCTCAAGGCGGCATATTATCTCCTTTGTTGTTTTCTATATTTATTAATCTCATTACTCAAAACCTTCAGTCTGCGTATCATCTGTATGCTGATGGCTTGCAATTGTACACACAAGCGAGTATTGACGATATTTCTACAGCGGTGGACACACTTAACAGGGACCTTGAGTACATTAAGAACTGTTCTGACAGGTTTGGCCTAATGGTCAACCCTTCGAAGTGACAGGCCATAATAATTGGTAGCCGTCCGATGATCCAGAGATTGAAAACCGTAGCTCTACCTCCTATCTTTTTTAATAGTACTGAGATTCAATTGTGTTCCACTGTGAAGGACCTAGGTTTATTAATTGATTCTACTTTGAGTTGGAAAGCCCAAACAACGACCGTTAGCCAGAAAGTCACTAGTACCCTGCGTTATCTCTATCGCCTAAAAATTTTTCTACCATCTGAAATTAAGACAATGCTTGTGCAGAGTTTAATTTTTCCCCTAATCGACTATGGTGATGTGTGTTATTTCGACCTGAATGCAGATCTTCTCAACAAATATGACCGTCTTCTGAATAACTGCATTCGATTCATTTTCAATATTCGAAAGTATGACCATGTATCCACGTATCGATCTCAATTAAAATGGTTACCTATTCGTCAACGCCGTAGTTTGCGTGCACTCACCACCCTTTATTCTATTCTGATGTCTCCAACTTCCCCTTCCTACTTATCTCCTCACTTTCAGTTGCTTAGTGCTAGTCCTGAGAGAAACCTCCGCTCTACGAACAACCTTCTTCTCCTATGTCCATCCCATAGCTCTGGACTTGTTCATTCTTCTTTCCACATTCAATCTATTCTCCTTTGGAACGAAGTCCCTCTCGAAATCAGGACGGCTAGCAATCGGTACGCGTTCAAGATGAAGGTTCGGGAACACTTACTTAATAAATTGGCAGAATCATCATCCTCATCATTGGCAGAACCAGCGTCCTCATACGGCCAGCAGTGATGGACCACGTCTCTGATCCGTAAGTCATCACTGGCAACACGCACTGGTTGTACATGTGTATGTGTATGTATATGTGTATATATGTATGTATATGTATATATATGTGTATATATGTATGTTTATATGTGTATATATATATATTCTTATTGTTCTTATTGTAATTATGTATATTATATATTTTATGTACATATATGTGTATGAATATTAATGTAATTTTATCTATTTTTTGCGATGTACCATTTATATCTTATGTATTTTATTTCCATATATTACAATTTTTTTGTTATTTTATTTTAGTATTCGCATATTAACTTCTTATGACACTTACTTCATTCTATCTCTGCATCATCCCAAAGTAGACTGGGAGAGAATGCCTTAGGCATTAAGTCCGCCTATATACCACTTGTGTATATGAAGTTTTAAATAAATAAATAAATAATTTACTTACAGGGCCTCTACGGGATAGAAATCTTTTAAATGCACCTATAAAGCCTGCTGTGCTTAGATCACCAACGAGTTCTATATGCACCGCTCGAGTAGTTAGACATACGAAAATGCAGACGTAAGCCTTTGTGGATCTTATACCACGCCCGCGAGTGAGCGTGACCTTAAACGGACCAGCCAAATCAGACCCGGTGTGCGTAAAGGGCTTTACTGATTGTATTACTCTAAAAGATCTAAGTTCCGCCATTTCCGGAAATGACGGCTTGGGGCGTGCCCGAAAGCAAGCTATACATCTGTGCACCCTATTGCGTATTAAACTACGTGCAGAAAGAATCCAATAATTCTGACGCAAAATCGATATCAACAAGTCGGGGCCAGCGTGCGAGTTCAATTTATGATGGTAATCTACTAATAAGTTCATGATATGGTCTTTACGCGGTAAAACTATAGGGTGCCGTTGGTCGAAACTCAACTGCGAGTTGGACAAGCGTCCACCTACCCTTACAATCCCATCCTGTAAAAATGGCTTAAGGCGTTGAAAGGCGGGACTACAAGCTCTATTCGATTGTAATCTTGTAATTTCTTCAGAGAAGTGCGCGCGTTGAAGTTCACGTAATACTAGCGATTCGGCATAGTTGTAATCGGACGCTAAGACATACGAACGCCGCGGTAAAAGCTTCGCGAATCGACAAACGTAAATTACGCTACGCAATAATTTCGACGAAGAGGACAAGCGGTTCGCCAAAGCAATGATTGGAGAAACCTCGCTCGAAACGTTCGCCACTAGAGCGTGTCCCTTCTCTTCCGGCGGTTGTGACACTGACGAAGGTTCGAAATCGGTTATCGGCCATTGTGAGGGATCCAAGTGAACCCAAGAAGGTCCATGGAACCAAAGCGGGTGGTCCATTATTTGCATCGGGGTGAGTCCACGGGATAGACAATCGGCAGGGTTTTCCGTACCGGACACGTGATAAAAGTTCCGCGTTTCCAACTCGTCTTGGATCTTGGCCACACGGTTCGTGACAAACGTATCCCAACGGTGGGGTGAAGAATGAACCCAGCATAAAGCGACGGTGGAGTCGGAAAAGGCAAATATCCTTTCTATGTGAACTCTATCCCTACATGCGCTGATAACTGCGGTAATAAGCTTGGTGAGTACTAATATTGCGCAAAGCTCTAAGCGTGCCAGAGAGACAACCTTACGGGGGGAGACTCTCGACTTAGAACTAATGAGGCTAATCGAATTTCTACCATTATTCTGAACGTGGAAATATACAACGCCCCCCGTAAGCCTTCTCGCTGGCGTCTGCAAACCCAACGACCGTTATGACGCTATTTCTATCTACGTTTATATGACGCGGTATTCTAATTTCTCTTAGTAAAGGAAGTTCCTCTCTAAAGCGCTGCCACAAACGAACAATGCTGTCAGGCGGCGAGTCATCCCAATCGCATTCAAATAACCAAAGTTGTTCAAAAAGCTTAGCGTATAATACCACCGGAGCTACGAAACCCAGGACGTCCCATAATTTAGCAACGCATGACAGTATTGTGCGCTTTGTGCATTTCTCTACGGGCGGATTTACCTTAAGGCTAAACACGTCGGACTCTGGTGACCAACACAGACCGAGCACCTTGTGTGTATCAGAATCGTCGAATTCCTTTATCGCCGAAAGACGGTGTGATAGAGGGATGGTATCTAAAACCGGACGCGAATTACTAGTCCACTTCACAAGATCAAATTGACCCGATTTCATGAGCCTTATAACCTCGGCGGTGGTTTTGGTGACCTCCTCCACGCTATCGACCGAGTATACAAAATCATCCATATATAATCCGCTCTCAATTGCCCTCTTAGCTTTAGGATAAGAGGGACCTTCATCGTGGGCGAGCTGTTTCACCGTGCGTAACGCATGAAATGGGCTCGACTTTAAACCAAAACAAACGCGGTTAAATTCAAACACCATTAGAGGTTCCTTTGGGTCGAAACGATATAAAATGTGTTGGAATCTACGGTCGCATTCACGGACCCCTATGCAAAGAAACATTTGGCGAATATCGGCGGATAGTGCTATACTAAACAAACGAAAATTGGCTATTATGTTAAATAAACTGCCCTGTAAATTTTGCCCACTATAGAGGATATCGTTAAGCGACAAGTGAGTGCTAGTTTTAGCACTAGCGTCGAGCACTACACGTAACTTAGATGTAAGTTTGTCCTCCCTAATGACCCCGTGGTGTGGTATGAAATACGACGGTGTGTCTTCGTAGTTATCTTATAGTATCGAAGCCACGAGTGATATGTAACCTTCTCTTATATATTCGTTAATGACGTCGTCGTAAGCTTCCTTTAACTGGGGTGAAGCGAGCATCCTACGCTCCAAACTGTAGAAACGTTTTTCCGCCATTTGACGCGAATCGCCGAGAGATAAAACATCTACTTTAAAGGGCAGCGCTACACTATATCTACCGTCGCGATCACGAACGGTCGTGCGGACGTGAATTTCCTCGCATAATCTGTCATCTGAGCTAGCTATGGGTGGGACGTTCACCTCCTCCATCTCCCAAAATTTGCGGACTAACGACTCGAGCGGTTCGACAGCCATACCGCAATAAGAGGTTGCCGAAATACTATCTATGATGGGGGCGGAGCCAACGATAACATAGCCCAATACGGTTTCCAGTGCGTAAGGCGCGGTATGCGAGGAGTTGCCCCTGACCTTATTGTTTAACAAAAGATGAGGGAAAAGCGATGCTCCCATGAGCATGTCTATGTTTCCAGGAAAGGCGTAAGTGTCGTCTGCTAGAGTCAAATTTTTAAATTTAATCATTGCCGAGGTGTCAACCGAAACGGTTGGCAACCGTTCAGTGACCCTATCTACTACTAGTGCATTTATATCAAAGTTAACATTGCGATCTATCCGAGAATAAAATTTTAAATTAATTTATCCCTGGGTAGCTTTACTAGTACCTCAGATGCCTTTAACTACAGGACATGAAAGTGACCTATTTATTACTAAGCCTAAGCGCTGACAACATTGTCGTGTTATAAAGCTATTTTGGGCTCCGCTGTCCAGCAGTGCACGGACGCTTTGTTCGTTTCCACGCGAATCCCTAACCAAAATACGCGCCGTACCCAGTAACACGGTTGAAGGAGGTTGTGCTCCCATATTTGCCAATGAGCACAGAGCGACATCACCAGGTCGACCGCTAGAATCGTTGACCTTAGTAGGGGTGAATTCCTTGTCCGCTTTACTTGACGCCGCTATGTTGCTATTTTCAAAATGTAATAGCGTGTGATGTTTCCTGGCGCACTTGCTACATACGGAACTCGAATTGCATTTTGCAACTAAATGCTTATCGCTTAAGCAGTTCAAACATAGGTTGTTTATCTTTACTAATTTATAACGTTCGCTTGGTGAATATTTACGAAAAGTCGCACAATTATATAAATTACCGTGTTTATCTTTACATACGATACAAGTATGCTGAAGTGATGTTGACGTCGCGGTTACGTACGTTAACGACCCTGCTATTTTAGATGGTTGAGTCTGTCTACGGTCGACGCACCTTTTAATCTCCTGTTTAACGTTCGGAGAGCGCTGCAACACCTTTATTTGATCTCGCACGAACGATGCTAATGAATGAAAGGAAGGCATCTCCGAGCTACGATGCTCCATTTCAAATGCACGCACGGTGTCGGGGTCTAATTTCTTTAGTGCAATATGGAGAAACACCACGTCCATAAGGTCATTAAATTTTAAATACTTAAGTGCAGCCACCGATGCCACAAATTTATCTAGAAACTGCTCTAAGCCGTTGATGTTCGCGGATGATATAGGTTTAAGATCGAAAATCTGGTTCAAATATTCGGAAGCTAACATTCTCCTATCTTCATATTTAGTTTTAAGCGTTTCGAATATTAATAAGTAATTGTTTGCTGTAGGTGTAAAACCAGAGCAGATCGACTGTGCTCTGCCACTAAGTTTACTAATTAAGTAATATAATTTTTCAGCGTCCGATAACGATGGGTTATTGTGTATATTGTTTTGAAAACTACTGAAGAAGAAGGGCCACGTCTTAATATCACCATTGAATACCGGAATATCTATTGGCGGCAACCTAATTGAGTCACTAGGACGTACCTGTAATTCCGACTTTGCTTCGCTTTGAGATTGTAGGAGTTTTGCCGTTCTTTTCACGCGACACAACATATCTTCGAATGCTAGCAGCGGTTGGTAGTTCACTATGTATTTCGGGTCGATTTGTAATTCCAAATGATTAATTTGGTCTAATATTCTTTCGTAATCCGTCCGCAAAGAATCCACCGTTTCAATTTCATTCAGAAAAGTTTCCCGCACCGCTTCTACATTAATGTTCTTGACGTGATCGCTAATGCTTTGTATACGTGAAAAAAGTACGTCCCTCTTGGCATAAAGCGTTTTAATTTTAAATTCATTTCCACTAACTGCCATTTTAAATTATTATAGCGAAGTTATTAATCACAGTTAATCTCAAGATAATCGATGGACGATGAAGGGTATTACGTTCGAATACAGTCGAGGCGACGCGTTGCTCGCTAATTCAATGTTTTTATAAAGATTGTCGGGTAAGCGTACCAAACGGTTGCTATCACACTGTTTCAATTATTTAATAAGCTTTAAATTTAACCAAATACGAGCGCTATGAAATAAATAATTCTGTTTGCGAGTACCTAATCAAAATTTAAATTTAAACGAACACTATTTAAGTCTATTCCATAGATAGCATTATCTAAATAATTAATTTAATAATTCGACCAGAAAATGGTTGGAGGACCACCAAACACCAGTGCAAATCCTGCCCGAAGTGACCATAAAATGGTGGAGCCACGTGTCTAAGGCTGCCGAAGTCTAGTTCCCCGGTCGAACCTTAAACCTATTGCGCGAGATATTAATCTAAGTGGACTGTATCTACTAAATGCTTCTACGCTTATATAGAGACTGCGGTACAATGCACGCGCTCTTCCCAAAAAAAACGAACTATTATTTGCCAAATCGATGAAAGGAATCCTGCTTGATTAGGAAAACACAAAATTGGAGCGGGTTAAAACAACTATACCAAGCAGGCAAATACTATTGGAAAATGTTGACTCACCGGGATGTTTCTTCTATGCGGTCGAGCACTATAGCTGCGAGAACTTCTGGAACACTCCGGAGAGAGGCGGTGCGCGACTATATCTCACACGAGGTGAGGCGGGCTTCCTGGAGCTCGATTGCTTCCAGGCTAAAGCGGTTTCTACTAGTGGTGTGGTTTCAATGGCGGGCGCGGCGGGAAGAGGCCGCGCGTCGGTCGCGCGTGCCTTATATAGCCTCGGTTCCGATGATTACGTGATGTTCTAGAATCATCTTCTTTCCCCTCCCACCCCACCACCCCGATGTGTCGATAGGAGGGTATGAATGATATCGTTTTGGAAAGGGATAACCGATTTGGCAGCCTACCGTCAAATAAAATAAATACGAATGGTTTTCCGCGCAACCAATATCTTTAAATCATAGAAAAGCTCGCTGATAATTATATATAATCATTTACAAATTGCAGTTTCTACGACACCATGTATATGTAATGATTATTATTCATCCCAGAAGTGATTTAGTTAAAATGGTAATTATACCTAAATTTCTGGGTGTTAATACACGTAGTAAATACAAGACGCATTCGCTTATTGGATGAACTTACGTTGTTATTTGTATGACTGATCTTTTTATGTTACTTTTACTTGCAAATCCCACATGGAAAGATTAATAACGGTTAGGATTGTTGTTAGATTCCGGGCCAAAATGTACTGACAGACACGATTTAGTTGCTAGAGTATTTAGATTAATGCTGAAGTACAAAAATTAATGTATGTAATTAACACAAGGGAAAATTTTCGGAGAGTCGTGCAGTGCTTCGATGTATTCAATTGAATGGCAAAAAAGATGATTACACGCATCCGACATACTAATATGGCTTAAAGAGTTATAAGTTGCGCAGTGCCAAATACACGACACTAACTAAGCTCGAGATTCCGCAGAGTTAACTGAACGAGATAAAGTAATTGTTTAAAATATCGATTCAATAAATATAAACATAAAACATAAACATAAACACTCACTCCTGTCACCCAGAGGGGTAGGCAGAGACTACGGACTTCCATTTGGCACGATCCTGACATACCTCTTTCGCCTCCTTTACATCCATATATCTACGCATACATGTTCGTCGGTTAAGGGTATTTCTAACGTGGCCCATTTTTAAAATATCGCCAATTTGGTCGATAAACTTTTTCCTAGGGCATCCCTTCCCGACTCGGCCGTTCACATCTGCCATATAAATTTGCTTTGTCACTCTTTCCTCATTCATTCTTTCTACGTGACCAAACCACCGAAGCATTCCTTTCTTAATCCTGGTCACAACATCATCTTGCATACCACATTTATCTCTTATCACGCAATTTCTCACCCTGTCATTCAGATTGCACCCTAGCATATTCCTTAAAGACCGCATTTCTACAGCATTTATTCTACTTTCGTGCTTCTTCTGCCACACCCAGCTTTCACTACCATACGTTAAAGTAGGGACTAACACAGCATTATGAATTACCATACGTGCCTGTTTTAACAAATTCTGGTTCTTCATAATAGAGTGCAGTGCCCCATTCACTCTATGCCCTGCATTTACTCGTCGTTTTATATCCCTATCATATCTACCATCCCTGCTAAATACACATCCCAAATACACAAACTCATCCACTTGCTCAATCAACTCTCCTTCTATTCTTATTTCACATACCGTTTTGCTTTCTTCTCTTTCAAAAACCATCATTTTCGTCTTACTTGCGTTCACTTTCATTCCCCTTTCTTTTAATTCCCAGTTCATTAATGTAACCATCATTTGCAACTCAGCCGCCGATGACGCAAATATGACTTGATCATCGGCATACAGAAGGCATTTGACGGTTAACTCGCCCATTCTTAAACCACATTCTTCATCTTTCAAAGTTTGCAAACACCGGTCCATAAATAGGTTGAACAGCCAAGGGGAAGCTACACAGCCCTGTCTGACACCTTTTTGGATGCCAAACCAGTCCGAGTAGACCCCATTGATCCTGACACAAGCACTAGAGTCCCTATAAAGAGACCTTAATGCCTGTATCAAACCAGCGCTCAACCCATATGAGTTCAGTGTTTGCCATAACACATTCCTGTCCACTCTGTCATAAGCCTTTTCCAAGTCCATGAACGCACAAAAAACTTTCTGGTTTTTGGCCAAAAACTTCTCCGCAATCATGCGCATGGAAAATACTTGATCTGTACACCCCATTCCCTTTCTAAAACCCGCTTGCACATCCCAAATTTTTCCATCAGTTTCTTTCATAACTCTTTCAATTAACACCTTAGCATACAGTTTACCCACAATACTAAGCAAGCTGATACCGCGGTAGTTTTTGCAGTCCTGCTGTGACCCTTTTCCTTTATATATTGGTACTATAACTGCTTTACACCAGTCATCCGGTACCCGTTTTAATTCCCAACATAAATTAAACAAGGTGTACAGCAGGCCTGCCACCACTCCCTCTCCAGCCCTTAGCATCTCGAGTGATACTCTATCATATCCAGCTGCCTTACCTGCTTTCATGCTTTTCATTGCTTTCATTATTTCATCTACACTTATCTCCATACCCCTTTCCACTTCTTTCGGAATTTCTAGTTCATTCGATTCAGATGACTCTTCACTCATAAACATGCTTTCAAAGTATTCCTTCCATCTGTTTAAATTCGAAACTTCATCATTTAGAATACATCCATTCTCGTCTCTTATAGCATTTATTATAGGCTGTTTTGTATTTCCCCTGGCAGTTCTTACGAGTTTCCAGAACATTTTTATGTTAGCCTGGAAATTATCAGATATCCTTCTATCATTCTTATCCGTTCTTTCTTTCTTTTTCCTTTCAAAAACTTCTTTTACTCTCTTATTTAGACGTCTAAATTCTGCCTTTTTTCTTTCAATCTCATCATTCATACCAGAAGAATTATCAGCTTTGGTTGCTAGTAAATCTAACCATGCTTTCTTCTTTGATTCAACTCCCACCCGTACCTCATCATCCCTCCATAACGTATTACTTTTCCTTTCATTTGTTCTCTTACTTACACCGCATACTTCGGTGGCGGTATCCACCAAACCTTTCTTAATATTGTCCCACACAGTATTCAAGTCTAAATCATTCATACACAACTCATTCAAACATCTAATATTTTCTCTCAGTCTACATTTATACTTCTCTTTCAGATCTTCATCTTGTAACTTCTCTATTCTTATACGCTGTAACGCAGTGGTAGACACAGATGTCCGATGCCGCCAACGCTTGAAAAGACCATTAATTCGACATAAGACCAAGTAATGATCCGTCCCTACGTTGGACCCCCGGTAAACCCTTGTATCTACGACTGCGCTCCTCATTCTTTCATCCACAATTACGAAATCTATCATGCTTCTATCATCACCTCTTTCCCATATATACATGTGAATCTTCTTATGACGAAAAAAAGTATTCGTCACAAAAAGATTCTTTTCCGCACATACGGTGAGGAGGTCTTCACGTGGCATTCTCATTTATACTTTCATCACCAAACGTTCCCAATATCCTTTCATAACCAGACCTCTTCACCCCAACCCTTCCATTAAAGTCTCCTAACATAATAATATTTTCATTTTCCTTACATTTTGTCAACACCATCCTTACCATGTCCCAAAACTGCTCTCGGATGTAAGTGGGCTTAGACATGTCTGGGGCGTACACCCCTAGCAGGAACAGCTTCTTTAAGCCCACTTTCATTCGTATCCATAGCAGTCTCGGGCTTACACATTCATACTCTTTCACACATTGACCCATTCTTTCTGAAAGGATGAAACCGACTCCCTGGCATGCCCGTTCGGTCTCGCCTACACCAGACCAATACGCGGTATACGTGCCATGTGCAGTGGCATCCTTTCCCTTTTGTTTCGTCTCATTCACACATAACACATCTATTCCTCTGTCATTCATCATTTCGCATACTACATCCATCTTATCATTCATTCCTCCACATACATTCAGCGTAGCGAGACGGGTTTCCGCAATCCATTTTTCGCCCCTCCGGGAGACAGAACGTGACGGGTGGCGAACCTCGTCGCCGGTTTTTCTCCGGAGATTCTTCGCACCCCTGCCCCATTTAAGGGGCGCCGGGAACTCGGGGCCATTTCTTTTATTTTCTGAGTCATAGTGCGGACAAGGGGTGGTGGTAGATTTTACGCCGCTACCATACCGCGAGGAGCCGAGTCTATTTTTTCGGCTTTGTCGCTCGTTTACACCACCCGGGGGACACGTGTAGGGTGGGCCTAAGGTAAGGTGGTCGAAGCCTACGGACGCGAGCGACTCATCCCTCTTGTATGATACCATCGTCCGAAATATGATTCACGG